>PVJS01009073.1:0-51342 GCA_004027185.1 Glis glis
AAGAGAGAGAGAGAGAGAGAGAGAGAGAGAGAGAGCTGAGGCTGGCCGCGAACCCGGATCCCAAAGTACTGGAATTACAAGCATGTGCCACCACGCATGGCTTTATTTTTTATTTTGAAACAGGGTCTTGCTAAGTTGCTGAGGGTCTCACTAAGTTGCTAAGGCTGGCCTGGAACCTACAATTCTCCTGTCTCATCCTCCCAAGTGCTGGAATTACAGGTGTGTGCCGCTGCATCTGGCTCTCTTTCCTGTTTGATTTTACTTTTTTGATGGCCTCAGAATTTTATTTATTTATTTATTTTTGCAATGGGGATTGAACCCCGGGGGCATTTTACCACTGAGCTATAGCCTCAGCCCTATTTTATTTTATTTATTTATTTATTTTTGTGGTACTGGGGATTGAACCCAGGGGCGTTTTACCTCCGAGCTACACCCCCAGCCCTATTTTTTATACTTTATTTTGAAACCGGGTCTCACTAAGTTGCGGAGGGTCTCACTAAGTAGCTGAGGCTGGCCGCGAACTCAGATCCTCTGGTCTCAGCTTCCCAAGTACTGGGATTATAAGCATGTGCCACCATGACAGGCTCCTATTTTTTTTTATTTTGAAACAGGATCTTACTAAGTTGCAGAGTGCCTCACTAAGTAGCTGAGGCTGGCCATGAACCTGCAATCCCCCTGTCTCAGTCTCCCAACTACTGGGATTACAAGTGTGTGCCACCACGCCCAGCTCCTTTTTATTTTGAAACAGGGTTTTGTTAAGTTGCTGAAGCTGGTCTTGAACCTGTGATCCTCCTGTCTCAGCCTCCCAAGTACTAGGATTATAGGTGTGTGCCACCATGCCCGGCTTGTTGTGCACACTTTTTTTAGAACCAGTTCAATTTATGTCTGATAAGATCAAATCACAAGGCAGTCATATACCTGGAACAATTCTCGGCTGGGGGTGATTTTGTCCCCCAGTGGGTATTTGACAATGTCTGGAGACATTTTCTTTTTCTTTTTTTAAATATACTTTTATTGGTGCATTATAGTCTCACACCATAATGTAAATCATAATGATAGTCATATACATGCACCCAGCACTTGGTGGACCCCCTGCCTCCCCATCTCCCCCCTTCCCAATGCAGAGTACTGAGATTGACATTAGTATTCTCACATATGTACACAAAGCTGATGGTAGTAATTCCTTCATTGATCCTCACTCTTCCCCCTCTCCTTCCCCTAGACCACCTCCCTGGCTCCACTGAGGTTTCTCCTCCATTATCTGGAGTCCCTCTTGAATCTCGATTACTCCCTAACTTCCGCATATTAAAGAAAATATATGACCCTTCACTTTCTGTGACTGGCTCATCTCACTTAACATAATGTTCTCCAGGTCCTTCCATTTTCTTGAAAATGACATAATTTTGTTCTTCTTTATTGCTGAGTAGAATTCCATTGTGTGTATATCCCACAATGTTGTAATCCATTCATCTGTTGATGGACACCTAGGTTGGTTCCATAATTTGGCTATTGTGAATTATGCTGCTATGAACATCCATATGCATATATTACTGTAATTCTCTGATTTCAGTCCCTTTGGAAAGATACCCAGGAGTGGTATAGCTGGAGACATTTTCTTTTCTTTCTTTGTTTTTTTGTGGTACTGAGGGTTGAACCCAAAGGCATTCTACCTTTGTGCTACACCCCCAGCCCAATTTTTATCTCTTATTTGGAAACAGAGTCTTGCTAGGTTGATGTGAGTCTCACTACTTGCTGAGGTTGTCCTCAAACCTGCGATCCTCCTGTCTCAGCCTCCCAAGTACAGGGATTATAGGTGTGCACCACCACACCAGGCTTGGACACATTTTCATTTGCTACTATTGGAGGTAGAGGCTGCTGGCATTTAGAGGATGGAGACCAGGGAGGAGGCTAAAATGGTACTAATCACAGAACAGCCTCCTACAACAGTCATTAGGCTCCAAATTTCGATGGTGCCGAAGCCGAGAAACCCTGATCTGGCCCAGAACTGGGTCTTTGTTGTTTTTTCCACTGTATGTACTGATAAGCCAACCCATACCAAATGCACATAGAGAATGGTCTATCCTCTGAAGCAGTCAGTGAGCAGAAATATTGGTTGGTGACTCTAGTGTTAGTTTAGGGTTATTAATGATCTTTATCTGAAGCTAGAGTTATTACTTCATATGTTTATTGGCCCCAGGGGACGCCAAGCTTGGTGGATGTATTAATATCTTGGAGGAGGGGAATTATGTCCTAAATCCCCTCAATAAACAAGAGAAGTCATTTTCCAAAGTCAGAATGAAATCTTTATTGGGGAAAAACTGGTAGGAATTAAGGGTCATGGAAATGACCTGAAGGCCACCAAGGACTGACATTGGAGGGGAGTCCTGGGGATGTTCTGAACCTAGGGCATTCTACCTTTGAGCTATACCCCCAGCCCTATTTTACTTTTTAGTTTTGAAACAGGGTCTCACTAATTTGTGGACGGCTTCGCTAAGTTGCTGGGGCTGGCCTCAAACCTGCGATCCTCCTGTCTCAGCCTCCAAAGTACTGGGATTACAAGAATGCGTGCGCCACCGTGCTCTGCTAAGGACTGACATTTAAATGTGGCCTGTCAAGATGGATAGTTATGATGACAGATCTGGGATAGTTTTTAGTGTTGCTCAGACTGAGGAGAGGCCATTTTAAACTACTCAAGGTGGGGCTTTGCATTTTTTAAAAAATACGAAGAAATCCACAGAAAAGCCACAAAAATAACTGGAAAATAAAAAGATGTCAGAAAACGGGCAAGAGGAGTTTGGGTTATTTAACATGGAAAAGAGAAGCCTGAGGGTGCCTGGATTTGAACGTAAGAAAGATTATCACAAGGAGAAAAATGGCCAGCTGTTTTCCATCTCCGTGGAAGAGCAAATTATAGGAAATGGGCTGAGATTGCAGCGCAGGGGCGGTTGTGAATACAAAAGCATTCCTAATTGGACCCTGGAACAGACTTCAGAGAAAGGCAGTTCAATTCCTGTTACTCACGTTTGCTAAAAATACACTAAGTATTGACTTGACCACAGGGGGGACTGGGTGTGATGACTTCTGGACCCCCTCATTTTATAGTTCTTTTTGCCAGTGTAAGACAAGGCCTGGCTAGTTAGCAGATGCATGGGAAACCAGTTGTCTTGCAGTACAGCCCATGTAGGCTAGCTTTCTAAACAACCCATTGGATGGATTTGCATCTATTGGTTTATTAAATTGACTGGTGGTTGGGGGGTCACGTTGACACAGCTTGTAATTTTATAGCATTCATTTTCTCCACTAAGCATAGACACAAACCTATAAATTATATTGAGTAGGCCTTGTATTGATCCTACTGTTAAACAGCTCACTTTTATGAGCTGGCTGATACCAATACACACCTGGTGGCATATGAGCCAGTCATTCGGACCAGAGTAAACAAGGTGAGGAAATGGTCCCAGATTTCCAGAGTGTATTATTATATTAATATTGAAGCCAAACATGTGAGTTTGAATGTGGAAGGTGTGGGGTTTGGAAGAGGAGATGTGATCCTGCCTTTCTAGCAGTGTACAGAAACAAATCCATTCCGTTTTCAAGTGAACTTATTGAATGCTGATAGAAAAGGGTTAAATCCATTGGAACCTTGTGTCCCGTACTATAGAAGCATCAAGCTTCTAAGTTTCTGTGGACTCTTGTGCATCTACCTAAATTTTTTTGTATGTACTCACACCCTAGGTAGAAGCCCAAACTGACTGATTTTACCATCTGCCGAGGGCTTAACTTCTTTGCTTAAAAATAAAATGTTCCTCTGCAAATGCTCACTCGATAAGCACCAGCCACAACTAGTTCCCCGGAGTTCTTAAAAGTTGCATAAAGTTAGTAGAATCACTGATAGAAATACCAAATGCTGCACATTCAAAGGTATGTAAGCCTTATCGAGGCAGAAATCTATGCAAGAGCCTCTTAGCTGGTTTTGTCCCTGTGTCAGTAGTTACCTGTCCCCCATCAGCCAATCTCCACTTCTTCCTTTGATAATATAGCCTCTGAATCTTAGCCAGACCCAACACTGTCCACTAACGACCAAGCTTTCTAGCCTTCCTTCACTTTGCTGAGGTAAGGAAGAAGTCTCCACTGATGGGATGTGGGCAGAAGCAATACATGCAACTGCTGGGCCGTGACCTTGAAAGGAAAGGACAGCACCTTCCACTTCTTCCTCTTCCCCTTCCTACAGGTTGGGATACAGATGTGATGGCAGGTCCTGAGAAGCACCTTTTAATCACAAGGCAGGAGACCTTTGTTGAGGACACTGGAGAGCCAAGATGGAGGAAACTTGGATTTCCATTCTTGTTGAGCCACCACATTGGCTTGGGACTATGTTTTGACTGTTACTGGACAGAAAAATAAACTTCTATTCCCTTAAGCTACATTATTTTGACCTTTGCAACACTAGCCAAACTGGCATCCCAGCTAAGATCTTAAGGGCACCGGAACCTTTGGTTTTTCCTTCCTTCCTTCCTCTCTCCCTCCCTCCCTCCCTCTCTCTCCTTTCTTCCTTCCTTCTTTTCTTTGAATCAGTACATGAAATAATTTTATCCAAATTTAGAAATTTAAAGAAATAGGTGGCTTTCAGCTGGGCATGGAGGATGATAGGAGAGTCACAGATTCAAGGACAGCCTCAGCAACGTAGTAAGACCCTGTTTCAAAAAAAAAATTTTTTTAAATGCTGGGAGTGTGCCCTTGGGTTCAATCCCCAGTACCACACACACACACACACACACACACACACACACACACAGAGAGAGAGAGAGAGAGAGAGAGAGCTTTCTATGATGATTCCTTGTTCCTGGAGTCTTATAAACAAAAGTTGAGAAAATACAAGTTAGGTGCTTTACATGCTGTAAAAAAGACATGTGTTGTTTCAGGTAGACAGGTATAGACAGATAGGCATAGGTAGATACGTAGATAGGCAATACACACACACAAACACTTGAGAGCCTTGTCAGTTGGGGGCTTAGTGAAGATCACTGCAGAATTGGTTGTAAAGCACTAGGCAGCGCTGGAATGTGAAGGATATACAGCTCGTTTATGTTTTTATATGTTATGAAGTAAAGGATGTAGAGTGGATGTTGGTGAGCCTCTAGGGAGGGGGTAGAGAGCATAGGATCTGGGGCCAGACAGACGTGCCGAATGACCAGAGGCAAGGTACTAACCTCTGCGTGTGCGGGTGTCCATCTGTCCAAGGGGTAAAAATGGTTACTACCTTGAGATGTTGGGAGGATGGCATGAGATGGTGCAGGTAAGGTGCTTAGAACCAGGCCTTACTGCCCGGCACATGCTAAGCACTGAAGAAACATTAGCTACTGCTATTACTATTACTCTTCACCAATTGTCAGGGATGCTAAAAATACTGGCTAATGGAATCATTGTGGAGTGCTCTTGATCTGCTTGTACGTATCACACATGGTCAAGACATCCAATCAAAATGGTCTACTTGAAGCTGGACAGTGTGGTGCAGCCTCCCAGTACTTTGGAGGCTGAAACAGGAGGATCACAGGTTCAAGGCCACCCTCAGCAACTTAGTGAGACCCTCAACAACTTTGTGAGACCCTGTTTCAAAATTAAAAATTAGCTGGGCGTGGTGGCGCACACCTATAATCCCAGTATTTGGGAGGCTGAAACAGGAGGATCACAGGTTCGAGGACAGCCTCAGCAAGTAGTGAGACTCTCATCAACCTAGCGAGACACTGTTTCCAAATAAGAAATAAAATCGGGCTGGGGGTGTAGCTCAAAGGTAGGATGCTTCTGGGTTCAATCCCCAGTACCACACACATACCAAAAAATATTAAAAATTAAAAAAAGGTCTCAGGGTACAACTTGGAGATAGAATGCCCCTGGGTTCTGTACCCAGTACAAAAGGAAGGAAAAGAAAAGAAAATATTGATTGTCTACTTGCCTGGAGTCCCTTACTGGTGGGTCCTAATCTTGGTTTATGTATATCCTCCAGGTAGTTCCTGGTGTACTATACTACTTCATTGTATTTCTGTACATTGGTTTCTAAAGGAAGTTTGAAAAGAATACAGTTCTAGATCTGGCTGCGGCCCTCTCTCACTGCAACTGTCTTCTCTGGGTTCTCGTTGCCGTGGACAAGGTTGTAGTTATCCTCGCTGGTGACAGTCATCTCTGTTCATGGTTATGGGGGCTTGGAGAGGTGGGTTTACTAGGAAATGAATGCAGTTGCAGCTCACGGCCTTCCATTTGCTTGGGCCCCTTCTAAAACTCTAGGAGTTCCCTCCAAGGCTGCAGAGTCCGCTGTGGGAAGCCTGGAGCTGACCCCAGGGCTACGAGCAGTCGCATCCCCCAGCCTCCACTGCCCACCTGGTGCTGGTGGACCTCATGCCACAGTCCAGTGCTATCTTTGATCCACAGGAGAAAGATTTGAATGAGATACCATCACTACATGTAGCGAACACTCAGAGGTCACTACAACCAGCTTCCACGGCCACCCCAGCACTAGCAGGAATATAGGGGTTACAAGGAGCTGGCCGAGGTGGACCAGGTGCTATCAAGACACTGTCTGAGCAATCCATTGTAGAGGACAGTACAAGAGAAACATCACCATTAAAGGGTTCTGAATAGCTGGGCATGGTGGTGCGCACACCTGTGATTCCAGTAATTGAGAGGCTGACACAGGAGGATCGAAGGTTTGAGACCAGCCTCAGCAACTTAGCATGGCCCTCAGCAACCTAGCAAGACCCTGTTTCAAAATAAAAAATAAAATAGGGCTGGGGGTGTAGCTGAGAGGTAAAATGCCCTGGATTCAATCCCCAGTACCAAAAAGGTGTGGGAGGGTCTGAAGCACAAAGAAATTTCTAAACCTTCAACATTAGCAAAAATAAATAAAAAATAAAAACCTTGCAAAGGGAAAGCCAGGAACACCTTTCTATTCTCTATAGATAACTGCTTTACAACCCTATTGTCTATGAACAGGTAAAAGAGTACGCAGTCAACCGTAAGGAAAAAACAGTATTCTTGAGGGCTTTCAGGTAGTTAATTAGCAAATAAAATATTGTGTTATTTTAAGGGATTTTGTGGTGCTCATGACATTTATCTGCTTTTTAAATTTTGTAAATACTCATTTCATACCTAAATTTATATTTGTAACTTGGTACTCATTTCCTTAAAGAGCCTCTCCAAAACTGGGTAAGCCTCACAACCCGCAACCCCTGGATCTTTCCCCAGAACAGAGTTTCTACCCACTGCGGTGAGAAGAGCACTCCTTGGCTGGCATTGTAGATGAAGACGGACTGAGCACATCGAGTGACAGTTTCTGGGCCATGTCCTTCATCATCCCCAGTAGTAGGAACTCAGCCCCGTGGAGAATCAGCTGATGCTCAGGTCTGAGTATGTTATACAATTATTAATGATGAGTCTCCAAAAAGTGATGAGAGTGAGCTGCGGGCTTCCTCTTGAACCAGTGCTCTTTCTAAATGCCATGAGTGTACACAGTTCCTCCCTGCTTAATTGTGACTAAAAATAGGGCTGGGGGTGTAGCTCGGAGGTAGAATGCCCCTGGGTTCAATCCCCAGTGCAAAAAAAAAAAAAAGTCAAGGCAAAAATCTTTCCCCTTTGGCCTTTCTGGCCTCAAAACCTCAGTTGGAAGCACTCTAGTCACATGGAGGGCAGGCTGTTGTCTGGGAAGTCACTGTCCTGCCTCCTGCCTGCCCTTCTGATCTCCTGAGCCGTAAAAATGAGCTGATGAATGGGCAGAGTAGTCCCACTTTTAAGCCAAGCAAAGAGAGTAGGCTGAGCATCTGCTGATGATCTTGGCGAATTTGATCAAATCTGAGAAAAGGAGGATGGAGAAGCGCAAGTCTGCTTGCTGCGGACGGAGGAGGCGTGTGACTCCCCGCTACTGAGACCACGTCCAACACGGAGGATCTCTTACTTGAACCCTTGTGACTGCTGGCGCTTCTCCTGTCCAGGCCTACCCCGTGCCATCCGGCCAGTCTCCATCAGCAGCCACAGGTCATCCACCCTCCTGCTTACAACCCCCCAGCGGCTGCCCACCGCAATGAAAAGGAAAACCACACGCTGTGGTAGCCTGTAAGACCCCCATGTCCCCAGGCTTGCACGGGCTTGACCCACTCCTTCTCTCTTCCTATGTCGTGCCCTTCCCTTCCCCTCCTTTTTTTCTGCTTTCCTGCCTTCCCTCCCTCCCTCGCCCCTCTTTCTCTGTCATCTCTGACCTTCATTTCTTCTTTCCTTCTTCCCTCTCTCCCCCTCTCTTTCTTTATTTGGTACTGGGAATTGAACTCGGGGACGCTCTACCACTGAGCTGCCCCCAACCCCAGCCCTTTTTATTTTATTTTGAGACAGGGTCTCGCTAAGTTGCCCGGGCTGGCCTCAAATTTGCCATCCTTCTGCCTCAGCCTCCCAGGTAGTTGAGATTACAGGTGTGTGCCACTGTGCCCGGTTCATCTTTCTTTCTACATAACAACTTTATCGAGATATCATTCACATGCCACATAATTCATCCATGTAAAGTCTGCAGTTTAACGGGTTTTATTATATTCCCAGAGTTGTACAACCAGTGCCACAAACAAGTTTAGAACATTTTTATCACTCTGAAAAGAAACCCTGTATCCATTAACTGTCCATTTACCCACAACCCTTCCCAACCTCCAGTCCTGGGTAACCATTTATCTACTTTCTATCTTTATAGATTTTCTTATTCTGGATATTCCTTATAAATGGAATAATATAAGGCTGGGTTTGGTGGCACATACATGTAACCCCAGTACTTGGGAGGCTGAGACAGGAGGATCACAAGTAGTGAGACTCTCATCAACCTAATGAGACCCTGTTTCAAAATAAAAATAAACAAATAAGGCTGGGCATGTAGCTCAGAAATAAAATGTCCCTGAGTTCAATTCTCAGTACCACACACAAGAAATGGAATCATATAGTGTATGGCCTTTCATTCTTAGCTTTTTAAACTTAGCATGTTTTATGGTTCATTCATTTGTACCATATATCAGTACTCTACTCTTTTTATGGCTCAGTAATATGTGTGGATATACCACATTTTGTTTCTCCATTTATTTTGTTTATCCATTTATCAATTAATAGACATTTGGATTATTTCCATTTTTGTTTATTACAAATAATGTTACTATGAACATTTGTGTATAATTTTTTGAGTACTCACTACGTTGCTAAGGACCTCACTAACTTACTGAGGCTGGTCTTGAACCTGCGATCCTCTGCGTCAGCCTCCCAAGTACTGGGATTACAGGCGTGCACTACCATGCTCAGCTCCAGTGGTTTCCTTTATATGGAACCCTCTTTCTCAAATTATCAGCGACTCCTTCTCAGGCTGCAGGTCTCAACTCAGAGAGACAAACCCTGAACATAATGTCTAAAGAGGCCCCCATTCCTCTCTCCATCTTTATTTAATTTCTTCTTAGTTGTTGACCGCCTGAACATATCAAATGTTTGATAGAGATCTCAAAATCTTTTAAGTGGGTAAGTAGATGTTCAAGTCAAGGCAGTTCAGAAGTGGGTAGCATATACTGACTTTATTTGTCGGGGCCAGCCCTAGAGAGATGCGAAGCTGACGGTGGGGGGGGGGGCAAACGCCGAACGGTCGAAAAGAAGCATACCTCGGACCGGGAGTCAAGTCTAGCAAGATCTCGTTTATTAGAAAGCCACATCTCTCTTTTATAGTAGAGGCAATACAGGAAGTTCGCAATTAGTAGGGTGTGGCACCACGACCCCCTGTGATCTATCATAGGTAGATGCGCTCGTCGTCTGTGAGCACGGAAGGAGGTAACTACCTATCACAGCCCTCCTGAGGCTAGGTGGGACTACCTGCGGGACCTCCCCCTGAGGAATTCGCCAGCGCCATCTTTGCCATTAATATGCTGAATTACTGCCACGTGGGAGAGGCCCGGTACTCCAGAGCAGGCTTCTGACAGTCCACCAGGCCCTTTCATGGCACTGGGTAGAGGGCCCAGCATTTATTTTTTTATCTTTGCATTTTCTTTTATGTATGTATGATTTTGTTGGTGCATTATAGTCTCACATCATAATGTAAATCATGTTGTATACTGACTTTAGAAGCAAAGGATTCATACAACTGTGCAGCACATATGTTGGGGGGCTCGGTGGGGAATAATTGCGAGCGGGGATGGGATGGGAACAAGAAAGAAGCAGGCGCATGCCAGGGCAGTCTGGAGTCAAGGGCGGCTCTCCTGTCCAAGGCTGGCCTTTTACACTCTCCTCCATGGCTTGAGAGCATGACTGGTTCCATTCTCAGTTCAGATTTGGAATGCTACCGTCACGCTTCATTTCTATTGAGTTCTAAAATCATGTGGAGGTTCTTCCTAGCCTGACCCAGTGCTGGTCTGGAATCTCAGGAACTCCTGCTCTTGGACCAAACCTTACTCTTCCTGCTTTAGACCTAAGCTCTTCTTCATGAGGCAAAAGTTGAAAGAGCCCCCAACCCAGCCCAGCCCAGCCCAGCCCCACGAACACTGTGAGGCGGCTGTTAGAATGCTGGTCAGACCGTCTCTCCAGTCGACTCTGCAGCGAAAATTGGGAGCATGGGGACAATGTCTGGCCTGCAATATTCTATCTGCTGAGCTCACCACAAAGGCACAGAGGACCGTGTCCAGAGGCAGGGATGGCCATGATGACAAACAAGCTCTAGGAACACAATCCAACTACACAAACTTTATTTTTAAGACTCTTGAGTGACAGTTTGGCTTTCAGTTTTGGATTTCTCAGAGTAACTCTGTCGCGGTCCATTCTCTGCTGCTCTAACAGAATACCACAGGCTGGGGAACTTACAAGCAGTAGACATTTATTTGGCTCATGGTTCTGGAGGCTGTGAAGTCCACGACCGAGGGGTCACATCTGGGGAGGACCTGCTTGCTGCAGGAGATCAAGGTGGGGGTATCACGTGGTGAGACAGAGCAAGTGTGCTGGCTTGAGTCTCTCCTCTTCTTTCTTACTAAGCCTCCAGTGCTATCGTGGGGTCCCACTCTCATGACCTCATCTAATCCGAATTACCTCCAAAAGCCCCCGCCTCCAGTTACCACCAACATATGAATTTGGGGATTAAGTTTCCAACACATGAACTTCTGGGAGACACCACAGCAAACTCCTTAGAGGAGGTTTTTAAATCATAGGCTGTGACCATTAGTAGTCATGAAATCAATTAGTGGGCTCTGACCATCAATTTTTTCAGTTTTATTGAGGTATAGTTTATAAATAAAAATGGTATTTATTCAAGGTATACACTGTTCTATAACAATCGGTTTCTAAAAAATGTAATAGATTATACAAACAGACAATCTCAAAACATAGTTAACGCCAGGTATGGTGGCGCACGCCTGTAATTCCAGTACTTGGGAGGCTAAAACAGGAGGATTGCAGGTTCAAGGACAGCCTCAGGAAGTAGTGATACTGTCAGCAACCTGTTTCAAAACAAAAAACTAACTAAATAAAAAGGGCTGGGGGTTTAGCTCAGAGGTAAAATGCCCCTGGGCTTAGTCCACAATATGAAAACAAAAACAAAAAACATAGTTGACTATGAACTCTGAAGCCAGACCTACTGAATTTGCTCCTCTACATTGTCACCACTTATAAACTATATGGCCTTGGGCAAATTACCTAGCTTTTCTGCACCTCAGTCTCTTCACCTGAATAATATGTACTTTATAGATTTATTGTAAGGATTAAATGAGTAAAAATATATAAAGTACTTCAAAACAGTGCCTGGCAGGTAATATGTATTTCATAAATATCTTGTTTTAATTAATTTTGTGAATCCAAATTACAAGGTATATGTATTGAAAGTCTTTGTATCAGTTAGCTCCAATGATGCCTCATAACAAACAATGATGAAAATCTAAGTAGCATCCAGTGTGAGCATTTACTTCTCACAAGTTTGCAGGTGGCCCGGGCAGCTTTGCTGATCTCATCTAGGCTCGTTCATTCATCTGTGGGTCAGCTGGCGATTGACTAATTCAGGCTGGGCTTAACTGGGCTACTCTGCTACAAGCTTCAGGACCTGCCAACCTGGGCTGTGATCTGCTCCACAAGTGTTCAGTGTGAGGCCGGGCTAAAGGCAGCAGCTGCCTAGGGAAAGCTCTTCTTGTCATGATGTCCGAGGCACCAGAGGGCAAGCTTAATACCTAAGCACATTTGAAGCCTCTTCCTGTCTCATGTCTGCTAGCATCCCATTGGCTGAATGGCAAGATGCAGAGAACTGCACTCCCAACCTCCCATTGGCCAAAGACAGTCACATGACTGAGCCCAATGGCAATCAGGCAGAAAATAATAATTGATTGAACAATAAGATAATATCTCCAGAGAGTTTGAGAAGCATTGTCCTAAAGTAGGAATTGGCAAACTATTACCTGTAGACCAAATCTGACCCACCACCTGTTTTCCAGTATAAGTTTTATTGGATTGCAACCACAACCATCTATATATAATGGCACAACTGAGTAGTTGCAGTAGAGACCCTAAGACTGCAAAGCTAATAGATTTACTATCTGGCCCTTTACAGGAAGAGTTTTCCCACCCCTGCTCTTAAGAACGAGAAGTTCAGGGACTGGTGAGAATTCAGCATTGGATCAAATGATTAGTGAGCTCCTAACTGCCACACGCTGGGGAGGGCGGCTCAGTGGCGTTCATTTGATCTGATGCCTGGTTCTCATCACTGCAGGAAAGTGTCGCTTCTTGATTTGCAACAGTCATTTGCGTGACAAGAGAGACCCCCTTCCTGGCTGGCACTTGGGTCCATCACAGAGCCCCGCGACATTGGATCTCTTATCTCTACCCTGTAAGGAGTTTGATATTGTGCGTGTTGGTTATAAGACGTTAGCTTTCCAATAAAGATCCTCCAGGTTTTCCAAAATCTTAGAGGAAATTATACAATTGTCCAAATTAAACAAGATATTTTGAATCTTTATGTTAAATATTTTTAAATCTGCCCCCCCCCAACCAAAAAGTGATATCTTAGGTCAAAACCCATTATAGAAAACTGATGTAAGTGAAGTGGCTAGGGTTCAGAGGTGGCTGGGAGATGTGTACCCTGGAGCCACACCCATTAAGGGACCTCCCTCATGTCACACGCCAGTTCTTTCAAAAGTCCCAGGAAACAAGAAGACACTAGGGCTGTTGGAAATTAATGTGGCCTTTGTGAGTTTTCTGATTTCTCAAGGGACAACTTTAGTGTACAATAAAGATTATTTGGGGGCCACTTTTTTGTGGTACTGGGAGTGGAACCCTGGGACCTTCTACTTCCAGGGTACACCCCCAGCCCTGTTTTATTTTTTATTCAGAAACAGGGTCTTGCTAAATTGCTGAGAGCCTCACTAAATTGCTGAGGCTGTCCTTGAACCTGCGGTCCTTCTGTCTTAGCCTCCCAAGTACTGAGATTATAGGCGTGCACCACCACGCCTGACTCTGGGGCTACTTTTTTAAAAAGTGTTATTTGTAGGGCATGGTGGCGCACACCTATAATCCTAGTACTTGGGAGGCTGAGACAGAAGGATCACAGGTTTGAGGCCAGCCTCAGCTACTTAGTGAGACTCTCAGAACTGAGACCATGTTTACAAATAAAAAATAAAATAGGGCTGGGGGTGTAGCTCAGAGGTAGAACCCCCGTGGGTTCAGTCCCCAGTACCACACACACATGCACACACAAAAGCAATATTTGATTTATTGGAGTAACAAATTTAGAATCCTAGTTCTACCTTTAATCCTCTTAATCACTGTTACAAATCTTGTTGTGCTATTTATAGAGAAAACTGGAATGATCTGTTTTATGGGAAACTGCTTACAGGTTAGTTCCACCCAGACTTAGTTGACTTTAAAGGGTTTTAGCTATATTGATATGTTTAGTAAATTACATTTGTTTTTCAATGACAGCTAATGCAGCCTCTACCGTGTTCAGACAATCCTCAGCAATTCACATTATTAACGTGTTTGATTGCTGCAGCAATCCTAGCAAATGTTTCCTATGGTTATCATCCGTGCTTCATGCCCAGGGAAACTGAGGTACCAAGAGTAATTCTCATGAGGTCCTATAGCTAATAATATTGGAACTATTTTTTGAGCCCAAAAAGTTGGGCCCCATTGTCCAGGTTTTGGCTCCTACTTTCTGCATTCATTAGCTGACTATAAAACTAACTAAAAAGAAAAATCCTGACTATTTCAGTCATTCTTGTAAAACTAATAAAAATTAAACTTATGGTGTAACAGGTTCAAAAATGTCTTATATGGTCCCTAACTGATCACAAACCTACTTTTGTAAAAATGGCTGTCTGGTGCCTATTTCCTTCCAAGCCGATACCTGTATTTCCTGCAAGTGTAGCTGCAGGAGCTTCAGCGGCTATTATCAGCAGTTAGTACTTGATTACAGCTGTAGTTACTCATGCTGGTGCGTTTAGAACCGATGAATCACCAGATTTCATCAGAAACTGGATAAGCGGGGCTTCTAGCCATAGGTTTGGGGTTGACTAATTTATCATCAGGGGCAATCTACTGAAATGCTAATATCGCCAAAGGGGAGCTAATTAAAAACTGTGTTCGCTCACTAAAAAAAAAATAATTCTGGTTTCCTTTCTGATACCAAAAGCGTCTCAGAACAGTTGCTTCCAGTAGCTCTGGTCCTCTGGCCAGTCATCCTAGTTCATTCCTGTCCCGTGCACACAGTTTTGATTTCTGTTCATTTTCTTTGCTTGGCAGAGGTCTTGGTCCAGGGTCTCTCGGTCTTGGTACTATTGACATCTGGGCTGGATAATTCTCTGTTATGGGGAGCTGTTCTGAGCACTGTAGGAGGGTGAGCAGCATCTCTGACCTCTACACTCTGAATGCAAGCAGCACCTCCCTCCTCCCTAGATTGTGACAACCCCAAAATGTCTCCTGAAGGGCCAATGTGACCCCGACCAAGAGCCATTAGGATTGGGAAGAGGGGGACCCACAGGCACTCAAATTAGAGCTTCGGCTAGAATTTCCCCTGGTTACCCTGACAGTATAAATTAAGTCTCTGGCAGAATGGGGCCAGGATCTGACAACCTCAAAGGTGAGAAATTAGACACGTTGCCTTTTAGATGGCTAATCCCACCTTAAAAAAAGAGAACTCGTCACATTTCCAACCTTCTGACCAATTGCTGTGAAGATTCCCAGGAGATGGTAATTAGTTACCAATGACATGAAATACAAAATGCACTGGAAGTTTGGAATTTGGAAAATGCAAGGACAGAGAGAAGAAAGAGGGGAGGAAGAAGCTAGGTGTGGCAGCGCATGCCTGTGATCCCAGTATTTGGGAGGCTGAGACAGGAGGATCGCAGGTTTGAGGCCAGATGTGGTAACTTAGCGAGACCCTGTTTCAAAATAAAAAATAAAAAGGGCTGGGGGTGTAGCTCAGAGGTAGAATAACCCTGGGTTCAATTCCCAGGACCAAGAAAGGAAGAAAGGAGGGAGGGAGGACCCACATGTAAAGTTAGAGTTCAACTATACCAAGTCTTAATCTATGATAGAAAAACAATGTCTTCATTAATTTCATTAACAGGATAAAGTTCACCAACATCCCAGCCTGGAGACTCAGGCCCTAAACAACCAGGCCCCCAGAGACCTGCTTCCACTACGGACCTGAAGGCTTTACTTTATCCACCCTCATTTCCACAAAGACACCTGGCTAATGACTCTTCCTTTATATGTTACACACGGCCCAGCCAGCCTCCGGAATGTTGAAGCTTCTAGGTCCTCCGCAAGCCCCCCTCATTCATTCCTGCACGCTCCTGCACACCTAGGAGCGGGGACTAAGAAGAGCCAACAGCGGTTTCTGTGGAGCAGACACTGTTCTGAGCAGTCTTTGCTCTGGATGCCAAAGAGGATTTCCTCTTTCCAGGGCTGCCCCATGAAACAGAGCAGCCCTCCTGGGGCTCTGCATCTGCTGCTGTGACCTTGGCATTGGGTTCCCTGAGTCTTCAGTGCAGAGCCAGGCAAGACCAGCTAGGAGGCCGTGGGTGAGAGGGGCTGGTGAGGGAGAGAGGTGCGGGGAGCTGAGCAAGCTCCAGCCACAGGGCTGGGGAAGGGCTGGTCCCCTCCGGTGACCTCCAGGGTCAGAGGGAGAGGGGAAGAGGAAGCAGATTTCTGCTGCTCTTCACTCCCGGCTTCCTGAAGGCGGGGCCCCTGTTCTTTGCTGTTCTTTTGCCTTCCTCTGGGCGCAGGCTCAGCCCAGGCGCTCACGTACCCACACCGGAGACTCGGCTAAGGACTCGGTCCCCAAATTCTGGACTCTGAAAATGAGGCCTCGATGGCTAGCTTGAGATTTGAAGACACAGTAACTTCGTTTCCCTGGCTTGGAATCAAGTCTCCTGAAGAGCTGGATGGGAGCCTTCGCCTGCGGGAACTTCTCCAGTTTCTGGCTTCAACAACCAAAATCACTTTGAATTAAAAGTTGCTTGTTGTTGTTGTTGTTGTTGCTTGGTACTGGGGATGGAACCCAGGGGTGTTTTACCTCCAGGCTACACCCCCAGCCTTCTTAATTTTTTTATTTTGAAACAGGGTCTTGCTAAATTGCTGAGCCTGGCCTTGAACCTGTGATCCTCATGTCTCGGCCTCTCAAGTACTGGGATTACAGATGTGTACCACCGCGCCTGGCTTCAAAAGTTGCTTTTTTTTAATACAGAATGCCTCTTTCCTCCCTCCTCATTCCTTGCTTCCTCCTCTCCCTGTCTTCTTACAGTCTGTTCAGTTATCAAAGAACTGTGGTGCTACTTTCCAGAATGTTCTCTAGTGGAGAAGAGAAATGAGTCCTAGACCTGTATTTTCTGGTAGACCCCAACCAGGTCCAAGGTTTCTCTCAAACCAAACAACATAACCCTGACCTCCTAGGGCGACTGTGTTACTTCTACAAAGGAGACTTGTCTGCTTGGAGTATGTGTGACTTGGCCAGTTTTGTCCTATTTTATCACTCTGGAAGAACAAGAGTAAGACACATTCACCTTCAGATGTTTAGCTGGTCACAGTGGCACACACCTATAAGCCCAGGACTCCGGAGGCTGAGACAGGAGGATCGTAAGTTCGAAACCAGATTCAGCAACTTATCGAGACCCTCAGCAACTTAGTGAGACCCTGTTTCAAAATAAACAATAAAAAGGGCTGGGGGTATAGCTCAGAGGTAGAGCACCCTTGGGTTCTATCATCAGTGTGTGTGTATGTGTGTGTATACGTGTGTCTTTCTCTCTCTCTCTCTCTCATACACACACAAACACACACATGATTGTAGAGATTTAAGTGATTTGAAAGTAGCATCTGCAGTGAAATTAATATTCCTCTGTGGACCCAGTTGCTGACTAACTACATTCTCCCTCCCAGGCCGCCCCTTCCCCAGACTCCGACTGGAAACAGAAGAGACACTGGCTGGGCAAGGAGGTTTGGGAGTCAGATAAACCTGCCTTTACCTCCATTGCTTGGGTTAGTTACTCACTCTCCCCAAGTATAAAAGGAGGACAATAGCAGCTGTCCCCCGAGGTTTGCTGGGAGGCGTGAATGAATCGATGGGTGTGTGAAGAGAACTTTCCTTGTACCAGAGTCCCTCGTGGGAAGGTAGAGCTGTCTTTGTTGGGAAAATGCTTTGCTTCATGCAGAAGGAGAAACCAAGATCCTTTGGGCGGAGGTGGGCGGTGCTCCCAGCAAGACAAAGAGAGGACTTTGTTTACAGCTCCTGGAGGAAGTGGGGGGCCAAGGGAGGGTGGAAGCCCAGGGCCGCAGAAGGGACCCCTCCCTGGGACACCCCTCTTCCTCCACCAAAATCCAGAGTCAGGTTTACTCAGCTCAGGGAAGACTTCAAATAAGTAATGAGGAAAACAGAGAAGGGGCTGAGTCCTGTCTCCTGGGAGCTGTGGGACACGGGATGACAGCATTTCAGAAAGAGACGAAGGACAGCTAAGGACTACAGGGAGCTCTTGGTGAGGGGATTGGACCATCGAAGCCAAGAACCTCAGAACCAGATTTCTGAGATAGGAAGGATGCCGGAGGGCGACTTGGTTAAACAGACAAAAATGGTAGCTTAGTATTGTGATGCCCTATTTCACATTTTTCTGGGTGCTTCATTCCTGACCTTCCGTGGCAGTTTAAACGTTTCTTCCTTTCCTAAACATGGGTTGGAACTGCAAACTCGAGGCCCTCCCATGCGTTCTCCTTGCAGGAGCTGCAGACCTGGCTTCTCATCGCTCACTTGGGTGTTTGGTTTCCTACTGAACTATCTACTCCGTGAGATCAGAGCTCAATCTTTACACCACTGTGTTCCCAAACCTGGCACAACACCTCGTACATCATAGGTTTTCAGTAAAATGTATGACCTGTGAATGATCGGAGAGTAGAGAAAGCACAGCCTTCAGTGTTCTGCAGAAGCCAGATTCAAATCCTGACTCTGCCACTTAAACACTGTGCAGCTCTAGGCATGTCACTAAACTTCTCTGTGCCTCACTCGGCTCCGTAAGCAGGTGTAAGGTGCAGGGTTAGTGTGAACACCCAGTGGGAGGATACGTAGAAAGTGGTGCCTCGCCACAGTCAGAGCTCAGCAGATATTGGGTCCTCAACGCTGTCTCTTATTTATTTATTATTTTATTGTGACACTGGGGATTGAACCCAGGGACAATCTACCTCTGCGCTACAACCCCAGCCCTATTTTATTTTTTATTTTGGAACAGGGGCTCGCTAAGTTGCAGAGGCTGGCCTCGAACCTGTGGTTCCCTGTCTCAGCTTCCCAAGTACGGGAATTATAGGTGCGCATCACCACACCTGGTTCTGTATCTTATATTTAACGCATCCGTTCCATCCACATGCCCCCATCGAGTTAAAGCTGTATAAACGCCCTGCTTGTCTCCTTGCTTCACATTGTTCTCTTGGGTTTATTAAGCTCATCTTCTGTCCCAAGCAATGTTCTAAACTAGGAATCAACAAACTACAGCCAGTAAACCGAATCTAGCCCAGCACCTGTTTTTGTATGTACTCTCCCTGAGCTAAGAAAGGTTGTTACTTTCTGTGTGTGTGTGTGCGTGCGTGCGTGTGTGTGTGTGTGTGTGTGTGTGTGTGTGGTACTGGAGATTAAACCCAGGGACATTTTACCTCTGAGCTACACCCCCAGCCCTTCTTATTTTTCATTTGGCAACAGCGTCTAGCTAAGTTGCTGAGGCTGTCCTTAAACCTGTGCTCCTCCTGTCTCAACCTCCAAGTACTGGGATTACAGGGATGCGCCACCACACCTGGCTAGGTTGTTACATTTTTAAAGAGTTGCAGGAAAGACTAAAGGAAAACTATCTCATGACACTTAGATAATCATTTGAAATTCAAATTTGAGTGCCCATAAATAAAATCTTATTGGCAGGTGGCCACGTTCATTCTTCTTCCTATTGTGGCCGCGGGTCTTAGTCCATTTGAGCTGCTATAACAAAATACCATAGACTGGGTGGCTCATACACAACCAACGTTTCCCTCTCTCACTTCTAGGGGCTGAGAAGTCCAGACCAAGGCGCGAGTAGATGTGTGTGGTGAGGGCTTTCGGGTGCCCAGACAGGACCTTCTCATTGAGTCCTCGCATTGTCAAAGGGGCCACGGAGCTCTGGGGGGGGTCCTTTTATGAGGCCATTAGTGTCATTCATGAGGGCCCCACCCATGTGATCTTATCACTCAGTGTTAGCGCCTGGGGGTTGGGATTCCAACATTTTGCAGGGACACAAACAAGGAGACCCTCGCACTACTTTTGGGCTCCAGTGGCAGTGTTGATTAGTGGTGACAGAGGCTGTGTGGCTCACAGAGCCAAACATATTTACCATCTGGCTTTTTATAGGGAAAGTGTGTAGTCCCCATGGCTGGTGACGATCAAGTCCTCGTAAGTGACACATGGAGTTGGTGCCATTACTGCCCTCGATTGACAGATAGGAGCCTGAGCAGAAAGCGAAAGCGGCAGAGCCAGGCTCCACAGTGTGAAAATGGTGGAGCGAGGGTCAGACCCCTGCGGCCTCTGAAGCGGGAAGGTGACTGTGCAGGGGGCTAGGGACTGCTGCGGACAGCCTCGCAGGCCCTGCTGGGTTCGGGCCTGGAAGGTTCCCAGTCAGGGGAGTGACATCATACAGTAAAATCCCAAAGTGACCACCATGGTCATTGACTTGAAGGAAAGAAGGTGAGGGAGGAGTACCATAGGGGAGAGGGAGGAGTACCATAGGGGAGGGATTTGGGGGTTAGAAATTTGAACTTTGGAGCTGAGCTGCCTGGGGCTGATTATAGCCAGCCACTTATCTGTGTGACCTTGGGTAAGTTACTCAACCTCTCTCTGCCTAATTTCCTCAGCTCTACAAAGGGAGAAATAATAGAATCTAGACTCTCCCATATGGGGTTGTTGTACCGGCTGGGATGACACTTCTGTCTTATTTATCTGCTTTCGAGGCCTAGGGCGGCCTCTCCTCTATGTCCACCGTGGTTACATCCATCATTCATCTCGGCAGTGGTATGTGGTTTCCTCTGCCCCAGGGTCCTTCCAGGCAATCAGGTATAAAGAAGAAGGAAGACAAACTAAGCAGACCTTCTGCCTGCCGGAGGGAGGGCATGGTCCACCGAGGCGCATCAGTGTCCGGGGAGGGGGGCAGCATGACGGCGCTGTGGCCGTCTTCTGCAGGGGCAGAGCGCACCTCGTTCCTGTTCTCCCTTCCCTGGCTCAGGCTCCTCCTCCTTCCTGATCACTCCAGCCATCCTGCTGGGTTTGCTCCAGGCCTCCTCTCTGCAGCCATTTGCGCCAACTTGAGTGGGAACCAGAGGATGCCGGGCAGTTTCCCAGCACGCTGGCACAGAGCACAGAGCTGGGTCTGCAAGACTGTAAAGTACAAGCAGCGCAGGGCACAAGGCCCCTGGGATAACTGGGCCGGGGCACATCCTGGCCACGTGCACCTGCCAAATGCAACAGATTCACAGCTTTTAGCCGGGTGTGGTGTGCACACCTGTAATCCCAGTATTTGGGAAGCTGAGATAGGAGGATCGCAGATTGGAGGATAGTGTCAGCAATTTAGTGAGACCCTCAGCAATTGAGCAGGGCTCTGGGTACAGCTCAAAGGTCAAATGCCCCAGGGTTCAATTCCCAGTATCAAAAAAAAAAAAAAATCACAGGGTTACTGATGGTAAAGAAGTCACTAGGTTCCAACCTGGAACCTTTACTAATGGTCCCTTGAGGTGCAGCAAGAATCCAGAGCAATTAAAATTTTTACCATATTATATGCCAGCATCTCCTGCTTGTCTTGGTAATTTTTTTACTTCCGTGTATTGGTTTTTAACTTGTCTTTGCAATTCTGCATTTATGTATATGCACATGTAGCTACGTGCAGAAGAAAGCCCGAAGAGACGCGAGGGCGTTCAACTGGGGTGGCATGGGACATTGGGATTTTACTTTATTATGTCACTCCCCTGATCAGAAACCTTCCAGGCCCAAACCCAGCAGGGCATGCGAGGCTGTCTACAGTGGTCCCCGTCCCCCTGCACAGTCACCTTCCCACGTCAGAGGCCGCAGGGGTCTGACCCTCATGCTACTATTTTCACACTGTGAAACCATCTCTGTCACTTACGCTCTTTCCGCTCAGGCTCCTACCTGTCAATCGAGGGCAGTAATGGCACAGCAGAGGCTGTTCATTACTATCACCCAATCCCCCCCAAATCCTCATGCCTGTTCTTCTTCATAGGTAAAGTACCTTAAGCGTATGCATATTTTTAAAGCTGCCAGAGTAATTCTGATATATGTGCCTCCCTTCCAGTTCCATCCCATGAGGGATTTATAAACATTCAGACACACCAAATGCTAACAGTAGTTTTATCTGAGTGTTGGGATTACAATTATTTTTATTTTCTTCATCTTTTTGTTTGGCTGGTATTATTGAAATCCTACCAGGAACATGTAAACTTGTGTAACCATTAGTGTGTTGGTTCTGGAAACAAATTACCTGAGTCTTAACCCAATCATGGCAGGTTACTGGCCTCGGTGTTGTTGCCTGTAAAGGAGAAAGATGAGGGGAGAAGTGACAAAACACATCAAGTTCTGAAAACTATGCTGCTCCATCACGAGGTTAAATACGAGTCACTCATTATTACTGAAACATAAGGAGAATTAGTGCTACTTTTTTTTTTTTTGGTACTGGGGATTGAACCCAGGAGCATACTACCTCCGAGCTATACCCCCAGTCCTTTTTATTTTTTGTTTTGAAACAGGGTCTCGCTAGGTTACTGAGAGTCTTGCTAAGTTGCTGAAGCTGGTCCTTGAACCTGTGATCCTCCTGTCTCAAGCACTGGGATTATAGGCATGAGCCACCACATCAGGTTAGCACTACATTTTTAATTATAAAAAATTTTTTGAAAATAAGAAAATAGAAAGAATAGCCAGGTGCGGTGGTACACACCGGTGATCCCAGTACTTGGAAGGCTGAGACAGGAGGATCACAGATTCAAGGCCAGCCTCAGCAACTTAGCCAGACCCTGCTTCAAAATAAGAAATAAGCCAGGCATGGTGGCGCATGCTTGTAATCCCAGTACTTGGGAGGCTGAAACAGGAGGATTGCAGGTTCAAGGACAGTCTCAGCAATGCAGCAAGACTCTCAGCAACCTAGTGAGACCCTGTTTCAAAATAAAAAATAAAATAGGGCTGGGGGTGTAGCCTGGAGGTAGAATGCCCCTGGGTTCAATGCCCAGTACCGCAAAAAATAAATAAAAAATAAATAATAAAGGCTGGAGGTATAGCTTGGAGGTAGAATGCCCTTGGGTTCAGTCCCCACTATGAAGAAAGAAAGAGAGAGAGAGAGAGAGAGAGAGAGAGAGAGAGAGAGAGACAGAGAGGAAGGAAGAAAGGAAATAAATACAAAGAAGGAAAGAAAAAGCGCCCACGATCTTGGTGTGTGTTTGAGCCTCACCTAAGCTGAACGGCAAGCCCAAGCCCTACTCTCCCCATCTGTAAAATGGAAAACTAAAGGTTTTGCCTGATTCTGTTATGAGGATCAGATGGTAGAGGGGAATAAAGAGAGACATGAATGGGTTCTGAGGATGTAAAGTAAAATTTTAAAATGAGGAGTGTTTAGTTATTATTAGGAAGAGAATTGTGCAGCATAGGAAAAAAAAAAGCCAGGCCAGCGGCCACCGTGAGGCCCAGTGGCAACAGGAAGGGATGGCTGGGCTGTCCCTTCCGGCTCTCTGGATCCAGCCCAGGGACTCCACCCTGGCTGAGCGAGAAGATGGAGTCTGAAAGGCACTCCAACCATTCCTCTTCCTGTCAGCTGTTAAAGGCATTCTGCTTTGTAGACACATTTCTCTTCCTTTCTCCCAACTTGCTTTTGCTTCTGGCCTCTCTCTAACGTTGCTTATTATCAAGTTACAGGTGACCCGGAGGCTAAGAATATTCATCAACCACTTACCAGGAGCCTGTTAAAGACTGTTTGGTCCCCCGCCCCCCATCTATAGCTGCAACCTCTTCCCCAGTGTGATGGAATTTGGACAGGGACCCTCGGGAGGTGATTAGGTCATGAGAATGGAACCCTCGTGAATGGGATTAGTGCTCTTATAAAGGGACTCCGGAGAGCTACCTGCTTCCCACCCTGAGACTATCTAAGGAAAAGACGGCCATCTGCACCAGGAAGCTGGTCCTCACCAGACACTGGATCTGCCAGTGTCTAGATCTTGGATTTCTAGACTTTGGAATGGAGAGAACTTGATTTCTGTTGTTTAAGCCACCCAGTCTATAGTATTTTGTTATAGCAGCCCAAACTGACTGAGACAGTGCCAGGCATTGTTTTAAGACTACACATAATAAGAGTTGTTTATCCTCCAGCAGCTCTGTGAGATACCTACTTTTCTATTATCTCCATTTTACAGAGGAGGAAACAGAGAGGTTAAAGCAACTTGTGCTGCCTGTAGGTGATGGATCTAAGACTCAAACCCCAGTAGCCTGCCTGCAGACTCTTGATGTTTGTAGCCACTAAGATAACTAGTGAGAATGCGCTCCAGAAAGCCCACAGATGGCAATCCCTGAGACCTGGAGGGCCCACCCGTGTAGAGGATTTGCTAACACTGGGATGCAGAGCCTATATCTGCCAGCTAACCTCTGCCCTGAGACCCCCTTTAGCTTCACCAGCCCTGGCAGGGCCAGGAAGGAAGCTCAGGCAGTCTGATTTCACAACCTGTCCTGCTCACTACGAACCTAAACTGTGTTGTAAGGAGCTTAGATTGGTAAAGGATTTTCAGAAACATATGCTAAGCAGGATGCTGGTGTACATAGAGACTCTGCATTCAGAATCAGCTTCGACTCCACGGTGCTGGCGATTGGTCCCTACCTCGGCGTCCAGGACACCTTGCCAATGACCCTCCATTTCAGGAAGAACTCCAGGCCTCGGGGAAGCAGCCGAGATGGTCCGGTGCCAGGGGATGTGCGGTGCTCTGACAGTTCCTGGGATCCATTCCTCCAGGAGTTTGGACAGCATGTGCTCTGAAGGTGGCCTTTCCTCTCACAGAGCATGATGTAACCCTCCAATCCTCAGCCCTAAATGGTTTGCAGATTTTCTGGGGTGACTGTTTCCTGTGTTCTAAGATTCCAAGGGGTGAGAGCATTCTGCCTGGGAACTGTGGACAATATTCACACGAAACCTGCTTACATCGGTCAGGACGTGCTTGGTGGCAAATAACAAAACACAGCTCAGACTCGCATAAATAAAAAAGAGGAATGCACTGGCTCGTGGAACCGAACTCTCTCTGGATAGAGTTCAGGTGAGGATGGGTGTCGTGGCTCAAACATGTCACAAAAGGCCTGGCTTTCTTTTCATCTTTTTTCTCTGCTTTCCATGATGTTGAGTTCATCTTAAGGATAGCTCTTCCCATAGGAGGGCTACTGGAAGGCTCAGGGAGCATGCGTCTATGTTCATCTCTAGCAGAAGCATCTTTCCTAAACCATCAAATGAAAGTCCTGGGCTTATGATTGGACCACCTAAGGTCATATGCCCACCCTCGAACCAATCACTGACGCTGTGAGCAATGACAGGCTGTAATTGATTGCAATCAATGAAGACCTACCCTTGGACCTGGAAACAGCACTATGTCTATCCCAACCTTGTTCCTTTGATTTCTAACAGGGATCTATGGCCATACCACCCCAAACACACCTGATCTCATCTGACTTGACTTCTAACAGGGAATTTTCTGGAGTCATAAAAATCACCAAATATGGTCGAAGAAAGCAATAAAGTAAATGGCAATTACATTCTCCCAGTCGCTCAAGTCAAATTTTTGAAAGCCTTCTTGACACCTTTATTTCTCTCATTCTCCCCCCATATCCAATCTGTTGTCAAAACCTATTAGCTCTACCACAAAATATGGCTAGAATTTGGCCCCTTCTCACTTACCCATGGCGTCCCCTGGTCCAAGCTACCATCATCCTCATCAGAATATTGCAATAGTCTTCTGTCTGGTCTCCTTATTTGTGCCTTGACTATCTCTTACCTACACAGAGCCAAGTAATTCTTTCCAATATCAAGCCAAATACTGTCACTCTTCAGCTCAAAAGTGTCCATTGTCTCCCATATCACTCCAAAGAAAAGCCAAAAGACATACAAGCGGCTGACAAGACCCTCCGCGCTCTAGCCTGGCACCCTGCAATCTCCCCACCTACTGGGCTCCCCTAACTCACTCTGCTTCAACCAGACTGGCCTTTCACTCTATTCCCACAATGGCAAGTGTGCCCCTGCCTTAAGGCCCCCATGTATGGTCGGGAATGCCCTCTTCCCAGGACCTGCGTGGCTCATTCTGTTAGGGTTTGGCTATGGAAGGACTCCTGTAAGAGCTCAGGTATTGACAATGCAAAATGTTCAGAGGTGAAATAATTGAATCATGAGAGCTCTAATCTCATCAGTGGATAAATCCATTGATAGATTTGTTGGGTGGTAAAGTAGGCAGGTAGGGCGTGACTGGAGGAGGTAGGTCTCTGGGGGTGTGGCCTTGGGAATTATGTATATCCCTTGCCCCCTCCCCCTGATTCTCTCTCTCTCTCTCTCTCTCTCTCTCTCTCTCTGCTTCCAAACCACCAGGCCCTGAGCTCCGCAGAGGTGACATTACCAGAAGGACCTGCAGGTCACCCTGTGTGATAGCATCCAGCCTTGCATTGTTATTCACGCACCCACCACCACCTAAGATATTTAAGCATTTGTTTACATGGTATTTATTTTTCTCTCCCTTTCTGGTTAAAACTTCATGACAGCAAGGCTGTTGACCACTGTAGCTCCAATACCAAGCACAATGAAGGCATTCAGTAAATAGGTACAAATGAAAGAAAGCTTTAGAACACAAAACAGGAATAGGCTAAGGAATAGGCTAACAACAGATGAAAAATGTTCATGCTTTCCAATAAGCAAAGAAATACAAATTAGCCAGGCATGGTGGTACATACCTGTAATTCCAGCAACTCAGGAGACTGAGGGAGGAGGATCGCTAGTTTGAGGCCAGTCTGGGCAACTTAGCAAGACTCTGTCTCAAAATAAAAAAAATTAAAAAGTCTGGTGATATAGCTGAGTGGTAAAACACCCCTGGGTTTGATCCCCAGGACTAAAACATATATATAAATTAAAATATGACTGAGATAATATTTATGCTTATTAAAATGGCAAGATCAATCAAATAGCAAATTCAGAGCTGTTGATAAAGCAATGAAATTAATGTTTTCATGTATTATTGATATGTGGCCTTACTGACTCATTTAATAGATACTTATTGGGTATCTACTATATACCAACCATTGTGCAACTTGCCAATATATATGCTAATCCATCGCAAGGTTCAAAGTCTATGTATTAATCAGTATAGACTAGGTTTGCTGTGGTAACACATTAACCCTGGAATCCTAGTAGTTTACCGTATCATGGGTTCTCTTCTTGCTTTCTCAACACACCTGACTCAGGTTGGTGGAGAGGGAGGGTTGTTCTGTGTCACCCTGGGACTCAGGTTGATAGAGTCTCCACCATCTGGAATGTCATTGGTAGCCCTGGCCAGGAGACAGGAGGGACTGGCAAATTACGCACACGATTTAACAGTCACCTCCAACAAATTCACATGTTACATCACTCATATTCATTGTCCAGAACTAGCAATATGGCCCCACTCAAAGGCAAAAAGGCTGAGAAGTGAAGCTTTCTGTACGCCCAACAGGAGCAGAGAACAGATGCTGGTAAGTATGAATCATGTCTGCTACACTCCCTGCCCACACTACTGGAATAACCTAAAGGACCTAAAAGGCTACATTAAGAAAAATGGCCAGGCATCCTAGCACACACACATAATCTCAGCACTTGGAGGCTAAGAAAGGAGGATCTCAGGTTTGAGGTCAGCTTCAGAAATTTAGTGAGACTCTCAGCAACTTAATGAAACCCCGTTTCAAAAAGTAAAATGACTGGGGGTGTAGCTTAGAGGTAGAATGCCCATAGGTTCAATCCCCAGTACAAGAAAAAAAAAAGAAGAAAGAAAAAAAAGAAAAATGTTTACTGGTGTCTTGTTCTTTATTTTGACAGACTGCAAGAATCCTAACATATATTGAATATGAGCAATGCAATTATAGTTCATCCGTATACAATAGGTTATTGTACAGTCATACAAATGATAGTCAAGGAAGAACCTATGTATTTGGAAAAATAATTATAAAATGCTAAGTAAAATTTAGGGAACAAATGAAATGGATACTGTGATTACAACAACATAAAGATATACCTAATTTAAAAAATACTAAGGAAATACATTAAAATGTATTGATTCAACAAATATCTCCTAGGTGCTAGGCCCTGCAGATTCAGAGATAAAACTTACTGTCTTTGTCCTGGAAGTGCTAGTCTTATAAGACTATTTACAATGGGCCACAAGAAACCCTTGCTTAAAATGAGTAGCATGATTCTAATAATTTTGTGGTTGCACCTGAGGGTGGACTTTCATTCCGTTTTGACTTGAACCACCCAGAGAAGGAGAGATGGTGAATCATCATTCATTCAATGCATAGTTATGAAACATGCCCTCCCTAGGTCAGTCACAAAGAGGGTCGGGGCCTGTACTCTGCTCGCTGGCCGCCGAGGGCTTCCAGGCTAGTTGGAATCTACACGCCAAACAAACCTGGTCCTTGCTGGGTTCAGCTTTGGGACCTGATAAACTCCTTTTACAGTGCTCCACATCAGACCTGTGAAAGTTCCTGGCTCCTAAATAATGCTCGTCATCTAAACCAGTGCTTGGCACGTGGTTGGTGCCCGCTAAATTCTATTTTTCAAAACCTGCTCTACTTACAGGCTTCCGTCCCAGTGAATGACATGTATGTACATCCTTCAATGTTCAGGTTGAAAATGTGGAGTCATTCTCCACTCCTCTCTTTCTCACACTCTACAATGAATCCTTTGGAAAATCCTATTGGCCTCACCTCCAAAATAGATTCCAGAATCGAACCACTTCTCACCCCTTCGCTGCTGCCTCTCTGGTCCAAGCCACCCTTTTGCCCTGTTGGTGAGGAACCTTCTAGCTGGCCTCTCAGAATCCCCGCCCCTATCGTCTGTTCTCCACGCAGTGCAGCGGCCAGTGAGAGCTGTTTAAATCCTCGGTCTGATCAGACCATTTCTGCTCAAACCTCTCAGCTTGCGGGGTCACATCCACAGTCCTCGAATGACCTTGGTGGTCACTCTGTAGAGCTCTCAGCCCTGTGGGACTCAAGGCCCCCAGGGAGTGGTAATATGGTGTAATGCTTCCTTAATCCAGAAAAGGAATTCAGCGATATGACCTTCCCTTCACACACAATTTTTAAAAGAAAAGAATCCAAAAATGCTTGATCTAAAACACAAAGCAAGCCAGGCGTGGTGGCGCACGCTTGTAATCCCAGTACTTTGGGAGGCGGAGACCGGAGGATCCAGGTTCGCGGCCAGCCTCAGCTTGCGCACGTGCGCGCTCTCTCTCTCTCTCTCTCTCTCTCTCCCTGTCTCTCTCTCTCTCTCTCTCTTTCTCTCTCTCTCCCTCTCTCCCTGTCTCTCTCTCTCTCTCCTTAGTGAGGCCCTCCGCAACTTCGTGAGACCCGGTTTCAAAATAAAGTATAAAAAATAGGGCCGGGGGTGTAGCGCGGAGGTAGAACGCCCCTGCGTTCAATCCCCGGTACCGCAAAATAAATAAATAAATAAATAAATAAATAAATAAATAAATAAAACACAAAGCAGAAGCTGGGCGTGGTAACTCACACTTATAATCCCAGTACTTAGGAGGCTGAGACAGGAGGATCCAGGTTCGCGGCTAGCCTTGGCTACTTAGTGAGGCCCTCCGCAACTTAGTGAAACCCTATTTCAAAATAAAGAATAAAAACTAGGACTGGGGGTGTAGCTCAGAGGTACAATGCCCCTGGGTTCCATCCCCAGTACCGCAAAAATATATACATACATACATACATTCATACATACATAAATAAACACAAAGCAGAAATAAAAAGAAATTCAGAATAGAATGTTTATTTTAATATGTAAAGATTCAGGGGTTGGGGGCAGAATGTGTGCTTAGCATGTGCAAGGCCCTGGGTTCAATCTTCAGCACCAAAAAAAAAAAAAAAGGTAAACATTCAGGCTCAACTACACAGAATACAAAAACATTTCAGAAACACCCACTACCAGAGGGCACTGCCCCATTGAAAACCACCAACTGAGCCAGGCGGGGTGGGGCACACACCCATAATCCCAGTACTTGGAAGGCTGAGACAGGAGGATGGAGGATCACAGGTTCAAGGCCAGTCTTAGCAACTTAGCAAGACCCTCAGTAACTTAGTGAAAACCTGTTTCAAAATTTAAAAAGTCTGGGGGTCTAGCTCAGAGGTAGACTGCCCCTGGATTCAATCCCTAGTACTGAAAAAAAAAAAGGAAAGGAGGAAAAGAAAGAAAAGCATTGACTCTCTGGACAGCCTTCCTCTCTCCGACCTCACAGGGACCATCATGCCCTTCACTCCAGTCTCGCCTGGCTTCTCGCTGTTTGAGCCAGCCAGCCCGGGGGCTTTGCAAATGCACGGTTCCCTCTGGGAGCCACGTGGCAGCTCCCTGCTCCCTCAGGGTTTGGCTCAAATGTCCCTTTCTCAGGAAGGCCATGTCCCTGATCATTCTCTTGAAAATAGCAACCTCCCCTCCCCACCCCCAGCCCAACCCTCCCATAAATTCATTCAATTATTACATGTTAATGATTTTTTTAAAAAATATCAACCTCCCCTCTCCCCAGAAAGCTTCCCTATGGCCCCTTCCCGCTTAGTTTTTTTCTGAACCACTTGATATGCTAGGTATTTTATTTATATGATCTTATCTGTGTCCACTCCATGAGGTCAGATTCTTCCTGTTTGTCCTCCACTGTATCCCCATTGTATAAATGGGTGCCTGGCACAAAATGCGTGTTCAATAAATATTTGTTGAATAAATGAAGACTATGAAGGAGGGATATGGATTGAGTGATTGAATGAAGGATTGAGTGATTGAATGAAGGAATTGCAACAGACATCTGGCAATCATAGCATTAGAGATGATCCTTGACTTACATTGAGGCGATGCCCAATAAACCCCTCATAACTTGAAAATAATTACTATGGTAAAAATGCGTGTGTGTGTTACTGAGGATTTAACTCAGGGATGTTCTGCCTGTGAGCTACACCCCCAGCCCTATTTTATTTTTTAAATCTTGAAACAGGGTCTCACTAAGTTGCTGAGGGCCTCGCTAAATTGTCGAAGCTGATCTCGAGCCTCTGATTCTTCTGTCTCAGCTTCCCAAGTACTGGGACTATAGGCGTGCACAACCACGCTTGGCTGAAAATGCACTTAATAGACCTAACCTACTGAACATCACGGTGTAGCCATGCCTGCCTTAAACATGCTCAGAACACTTACATTAGACTATAGTCAGACAATCATCTGTCACAGGGCCTACTTTATAGTGAAGTGTTGAATATGTCATGGAATTTATCGAATACTGAACTGACAGTGACAAACAGAGTGATTATATGGGTATACTTTTGCACCATTGAAAAGTCAAAAGATATGAAATTGAACCACCGTAAGTGACGGACCATCTGTATTCCTGACATTCCTGGACCTCTGTCCGACTCCTGCCAAAACTTGTCCTCTCCCACGTGCTTGCAGCTTTCCACTGGACACACTCTCCATCCCCCAGTGTGATGCTTGACCTGCTTCCTCCAGCCTTGACTCCACAACTGGATTACAGATTCTGTCTCACACTCAGATATGATAATTCGGTGACATCTTGCTGGCTACCCCCTTCTTGTCCCCTTTCCTGTTCTCTACCCTGTCTCCCCGTCCTCCTTAGCTGTGTCCACAAATGTACCTCCCCTAATATGCTGTCAAAATGTTACCCATCCTTCAAGCGTAGGTTCAAGTGCACCTGATCCACCACCCGGAAGTCAGTTTCATGCTTCTAAGACCTCATAATTATTTGTAACTCTTACAGCTTTCATAATATCCTTTGCTGTAGAAAATCTTTGTGTGTTCAGAGTTTCAATTGTTTAAGAGCAAGGGAGTAAGTCCTTCATCTCATGCATCTGGCATGGTAAATGGTCGAGATACCTTATGCAAAGTCTTTAATCCAGTTCCTGGCACAGAGTGAAAATTCAGCTCACGCTGGCTGCTAAAACTAATTTGCACACAAGGGAAGCAGAGATCAGTTCCATGCAGCTGAGGGCTACAACCTGCAAGGTCAGCCGGGTGGGCTTGGAGTCTGTGATATGCCCCTGGGGCTGCCTCTCAACTGATCTGGATGAAAGTTGTTGGGAAAAGAAATGCCCCAGGCTCCCCAGTGGCCAGAGGAACGATTCTGAAGCATGTGGCACCTGGGTGTCCAGAAAGTCCCTGCTGGGATTCAGTCACAGTTGTTTCAGCAGCAACCTGCTTTGGGCCTTTCTCCCTTCCCTAACTTACTTCTCCCAGTTCCTTACCTGTGCTCTCTGGAATCACTCTCCGAAACTGCGCACACTCAAGGCCTGCTTGTGAGGGAACCGTCCTCACTGGACATTCCTGAAAAAAGAGCCTCCCGGTCTGACGAAGTCCTGACTGCACCCCATCTTGACACACTTTCCCTATGGTCTATCAACATCAGCTCCCTGGTACAGGTGTGCTGGTGCTGGGGAAGGGAGGAGCACCTTTGGGTTATCTGCAGAGACAAGGAATTGGGGAGGAGGATTATACATGGAGGTTAGCCTAGGTTTGCCTTTATCCTTTCAAAAATTGCCCCCAGGGAAATGGTTGTCATAAAAACAAAGGCCTAGCTGGGCATGGTGGTACATGCCTGTAATCCCAGCACTTGGGAGGCTGAGACAGGAGGATCGCAGGTTTGAGGCCACTTGCAACTTAGCAAGACTCTGTTTCAAAAATAAATAAATAAATAAATAATAAATAAATAAATAATAAATAAATAAATAGGGCTGGGGTATATCTCAGAGGTAGAATGCCCCTGGGTTCAATCCCCAGTCCCACAAAAACAAAACAAAACAAAAAATCAAAGGCCTGCTCCCACTCTTTACTGTGACCGAACACTTGGACTTGGCCAAGGAAGAATCCCTGCCTTATGGAGACCGCTGTGCTGGGAAGACACAAAGGCCTCACTGGTCTCCGGCTCAGTTTTCTCGGTGCTGTTTAAGTTCACCAAAGCAGCTGTCACGTGTTCACCAATGACTGTTCCCTGTTCCCACCCAGCACCTAACCAGGTTATCCCTCCCTCAGCCTCCTTTGCATGAGGGGGAATCGTAGCCGGATTCTGGCTGGTGAAATGTGAACAGATCTGGTGTCCACCACTCCCAGGCCTGCCGTGAAAAACCTCCCGCAGATGCTCCTCCACGTCTCACGGAGCCACTGCCTGGGAGCGAAGGACTTTGTGGCTCTAGGGCATGGCAGAACCCAACGTGGCAGTAACCTGAGGCCCTGAAACACCATTCGGAAATGCCTACATTGGATGGACTCTTAGGAGAAATACCTTGTATTGGGTTAAACTACTGAAATTCCTTGGTTTGTTTTAGCATCGGACATTTCACCAACCAATACAAAAACTGGTACCTAGAAGTGGAGTATTTTCATAACAAAAACCTAAAATAATATGGCCTTGGCCTTGTAGTTGGGTGGTCACTGGGGAGGAAAATAATATAAGAAACTGGAAAGAAGAAAACTTGTTTTATTATGTGGCAAAACATGTGGTACACTCCCATGCCCGATAGTATGCCTCCTAACCCTGTAGTTCTAGGAAAAGTGGTTGGAAAGAGTCACAGTAATAGCTAGTACTCAGTAGTATAAGTTAAAATAATTAATATCGCTTTTCTCTTATCAAAAGGAAAGATATAATAAAGCAAAATAAAAAGTACTATGAGGGGGTTAAAAATCAACACTTTTTTACAACTGTTGGAAGGAATACAAATCAGCCAAGTTTCTAGAGCTCACGTGACTTTATAAAGCAAATGAATTTGTATTTAATATGGTTTATTTTTTCTTTTTCTTTTTTTGTACTGGAGATTGAGCCCAGGGGAGTTCTACCTCCAAGCTACAACTCCAGCCCTATTTTCTTTATTTTTTATTTTTTTTTTTTATTTTTATTTATTTATTTTTTGCGGAACTGGGGATTGAACCCAGGAGCATTCTACCTTTGAGCTATACCCCAACCCTATTTTTTTATTCTTTATTTTGAAACAGGGTCTCACTAAGTTGCAGAGGGCCTCATTAAGTAGCTGAGGCTGGCCACAAACCCGGATCCTCCAGTCTCAGCCTCCCCAAGTACTGGGATTACAAGTGTGTGCCACCACTCTGGCTTATTTTTTTTTATTTTTAAATAGGGTCTCACTAAATTGCCTGGCTGGCCTCAAACCTACCATCCTCCTGACTCAGTCTCCCAAGTACTGGGATTACAGGTGTGTGCCACCCTACCTGGCCCTGAACATTTCTTCATCTAAGAATTTTTACATAGACATAATTGTAGATGTGAGAAAAATTTTAGTTATAAAGAGGGTCATTTCAGAATTGTTTAACATATGAACATTTGGGAATCAACTCAACATCCAGCAATATGAGATCAGTTAAATAAATGAAGCTGGGCGTGCTGGCACACGCTTGTAATCCCAGTACTTGGGAGGCGGAGACAGGAGGATCACAGGTTTGTGGCCAGCCTCAGCTACTTAGTGAGGCCCTCTGCAACTTCGTGAGACCCTATTTCAAAATAAAGAATAAAAAATAGGGCTGGGGGTGTAGCTCAGAGGTAGAATAGCCCTGGGTTCAATCCCCAGTACCAAAAGAAAAAGAGAAAGATTTAAATAAATGAAGACATATCATTCTATATATTACCATGGCACTACTCAAAATAATGCCATAGAAGAATATTTAACAACCATAAAAACGTCTCTATGGACTGAGTGTTGGCACCCACTGTCCTAACTCATATGTTGAAGCCCTAATCCCCAGTGTGATTTTTTTTTTGAGGTACTGGGGATTGAACCCAGGGGCATTCAACCCCCGAGCTCCACCCACAGGCCTATATTTTGTTCTTTATTTTGAAACAGGGTCTCACTAAGTCGCGGAGGGCCTCACTAAGTAGCTGAGGCTGGCTGCAAACCCGGATCCTCCGGTCTCAGCCTCCCAAGTACTGGGATTACAAGTGTGCGCCACCACGCCCCGCTAGTGTGATGGTTTTTGAAGGTGATTAGGTCTCAAGGGTGGACTCGTCATAAATGGGATTAGTGCTCTTACAATAGAGAGACACGAGAAAGATTCGATCCCCTTCTGCAAGGCAGCCATCTGCAAACCAGGAAGAGGGCCCTCAGAAGGAACTAAATCTGCTGACACCTTGATCTTGGACTTCCCAGCCTGTAAAACTGTGAGAAATAAATTTCTGTTGTTTAAGCTACCCAGTTTATGGTATTTTGTTATACAATCTGAGCCAACTAAGAAAATGGTACTGAGAGCCGGGCGTGGTGGTGCACGCTTGTAATCCCAGTACTTGGGAAGCTGAGACCAGAGGATCCGGGTGTGCGGCCAGCCACAGCTACCTTAGTGAGGCCCTCCGCAACTTAGTGAGATACTGTTTCAAAATAAAGAATTAAAAATAGGGCTGGGGGTGTAGCTTGGAGGTAGAATGCCCCTGGGTTCAATCCCCAGTACCGCAAAAAAAAAAAAAAAGAAAATGGTACTGAGAAAAGTGGGGTGCACTATAACAAACACCTGGAAATGAGGAAGTGGCTTTGGAACTGGGTAGCGGGTAGAAGCTGAAAGAGTTTTGAAGCAAGATTTTGGAAGGCAATTCCAGTGAGGGCTCAGAAAGAAGAGAGTTAGAAAGCCTCCCTCTTCCTGGAAAACACATAAATAATCATAAACAGAATGATGATGGTTGAAATATGGATCATACGGGCCATTCTGATGATCTCTCAGATGGAAATAAGGAGCATGTGTTGGAGCCTAGAGGGAAGGCGGTCCTCCAGTTCACCTTGCTATACAGTGTCAAGGAACTGAGCCGTGTTCATGTTCTAGTGTTTTGTGGGAGGTAGAACTTGCAAATGATGAAACTGGATGCTTAGCTGAGGAGATTTCAAGAAGAATCCAAGAAGAGAGAAATGAATTGAAGATAGGATTGTTGAGCATAAAAAAAATCAGAATGTAAAGATTTGGAAAATTGTTCAGCTTGTCTATATTACAAAAGATGAGACGGCGTGTTTGGAAGAGAATGCTAAGTGTGTGGTGGACCTGCCATTTGCTACGGGGATTAGAGTCGTGTGAGCCATGGCCTAGTCAGCCTTCCCCGCAGGAACAGTGCCCATTTGAACTGAAGGGGGCAGAGACAGGTTGGCCTGAAGGAAGGTTGTCAGACTTTTGGGATTTAACCAGATGGCACTGTTAGGTTGCTAGTTAGGTATTAGCAGTTGGGATCCTTTGGGATGAACCGGAAGTTTCCCTACAGAGCCTCACTCACCTTGACCCCCTCCCTGTGGGAAGGGGTGCAAGAAAAGTGCGGGGTCACTAAGGCGTGACTTGCAAAGGGCAGTCAATCACCCCAAATATAAAGAAGGTGTCCAGAGAGATAAAACCCACACATGGAAGACTCCATGTTGCTTTCCAATGCTGGGGAGTGGATGGCTCCCAACCCCATCTCTGGAGTGTAACCATTGCCCTAGGTCACTTTCCCAGGCCCAGGACTGGCCCACTCCGACGGCTTTCCCCTTTCTTCACAACCTTTCTCATATGGGGCCTTCACTTCTCTAAATAAACCTCCTGTATTCCCCGTTTGTGCTTTCTGTTTGAATGCTTTCCAAGCAGATAAGTAAGGACCAAGGTTGAGTGGAATAATTTTCAAATCTCCCACCCGGAAACAAGACCGTAGAGATAGCCGAAAATATACACTATTCTTCAAAATCAGGAAGAATGACTGAGTTCACAGTGACTCACATATCAACGGGGTGCCTCTTTGATTTCACAACAGGGGGGCTGCCATCTCAGTTTCAGCAAGCCAAATGGTCTCCCCAACGTTCACACCAAAAGCCATGAGCACGGGCCATCTGGAGCCCTGGGGACATCACTCACTCCTGGCAGAGCTCTGGGGGTGTGACACCTGCTCCGCAGAGCAGTGGGGGAAGTGCCACCACCCCCATGAGTCTGGAGGTCAAGGCCTCTGTCTCAGTGGGCCCAGGAGGGACCTCCCCCACTCCTGTGGGTCCAAATGGTAGAACACAGAGCCAAAGGGATTATTCCAGAGGCTGAGGATCTCATGGACGTTGCCTTGCTAGATTTTGGAGTATTTAGAACACATCACCCTTCCTTCTGTCCTACATCTCACTTTCAGAATGGGGTTATATGTCCTATGTCTGTCCCATCACTGAATTTTATTTATTTATTTATTTATTTAGCGGTACTGGGGATTGAACACAGGGGCGTTCTACCTCCACGCTACACCCCCGGCCCTATTTTTTTTTATACTTTATTTTGAAACCGGGTCTCACGAAGTTACAGAGGGCCTCACTAAGGAGCATCACTGTATTTTAGAAGGATATAACTTATTCAGTATCACAGGTTCAAAGCTGGAGAGGGATTTTGTCTCCGTATGAATCGTACCTCAAGTCTCATCTGTATCTATTTTAGAGTTTCATCGGATGAAACTTTGGACCTCGTACATTAGAGTTGATGGGATGAGTTAAGAATTTGGTGGCTGTTAGGATAGAATAAATGTATTTTTTTTTTTTTTTTGCGGTTCCGGGGATTGAACGCAGGGATGTTCTACCTCCGCGCTACACCCCCGGCCCTATTTTTTTATGCTTTATTTTTGAAACCGGGTCTCACGAAGTTGCGGAGGGCCTCACTAGGTAGAGAGAGAGAGAGAGAGAGAGAGAGAGAGACAGAGAGACAGAGAGACAGAGAGAGAGAGAGAGACAGAGAGAGAGGAGAGAGATCGATCGATCAATTGATCGATCGTGCGCGCGCGCATGCGCGCTGAGGCTGGCCGCGAACCCGGATCCTCCGGTCTCCGCCTCCCAAAGTACTGGGATTACAAGCGTGCGCCACCACGCCCGGCTAGAATGAATGTATTTTAACATGTGACAAGAACATGAATTTGAGGGGCCCAGGGGAAATGTGCTATGGACTGCATGTGTCCTGCCAAATATAGATTCTGAAGCCTAAGTCCTCCGTGTGAGGGATTTGGGAAACACATAGAAAGGTAGTTAGTTCATGAGGGTGGAGCCCTTGTGAATGGGATTAGTGTCCTTGTAAGAAGAGACATAAAATAGATGGTCTCTCTCCACCATATGAGGGTACAACAAGAAGGCTACCATCGCAAGCCAAGAAGATTCTCACCAATTCTCAAGTCTCACAGGATTGAGTCAGCTGATAACTTGATCTTGGACTTCCCAGGCTCCAGAATTGTGAAAAATAAATGGCTGTTGTTTACACCATCCAGATTATGGTATTTGTTATAGCAGCTTAAACTGACCAAGACAGTTGGTTATGATTAAGAGAGGAAAGGAAAATACAAAAAATATACACAGTGGCATCCAACTTTGAGTGCGTGCATGTGTGTGTGTGTGTATGTGCGTGTGTGTGTGTGTGTGTGTGTGTTTATAGCTTTATCTATATCTGTTTATCTATCCATTTTGATATCCATATTCTGGGAAATGTTTCCCCAAGGGTTAAATGGTTATCTCTGGGTGCTGAGATTATGTTTATTGGTATTATTTTATGTAATCCTTACAAAACCCCCCATGGATTAGCTTCTATTTTCTCCTCTTCACCTGTTGAGGAAAACAAAGCTCAGAGAGGTTTAGAAATGTACCCAAGATCACACAGCAAGTAAGGGGCAGAGCTCAGCTGAAATTGCCTTTAAAGCCTGAATTGCACTTTTATTAAGAATACTGTGATGAGTTATCGTTGACAGTAAGTTGATCTATAAAAGGTAACACAGATGCTCCTTGACTTACAATGCAGTTGTATCCCAACAAACCCATTAGAAGCTGGAAACATTGTAAGTTGAAAATGCATTTAACCTGCCAAACCTGCTTAGCAACACAGTACAGTGCATCAGTGGTGGGCTTCCTTCTTCTACCAGCCAGCAAAAGATCAAAATTCAAAATTCAAAGTATGTCTTGTGTGTGTGCATCACTTGCACACCATCATAAAGTCAAAATCACAAGTTGGACCATTAAGTCAGGGACTGCCTATACTTTATTTGAAATTAGCTCCTTCCTGCTTTTTGAGACTAAAATGGCTCCTCCCCTCCTCCTCCTCCGCCTCTTCCTCCTCCTCCTCCTCCTCCTCCTCCTCCTCCTCCTCCTCCTCCTTCCTCTTCTTCTTGGCACTGGGCACTGAACCCAGAGGTGTTCTACTTCTTAGCTACACCCCCAACCCTTTTAATTTTTTAAATTTTGAAACACATCCTAAGTTGCTAAGGGCCTCGCTGAGTTGCTAAAGCTAGCCTCAAACCTGTAGTCCTCCTGTCTCAGGCTCCCAGGTACTGGGATTATAGGTGGGCACCACTGTGCCCAGCTTAAAATAACCATTCTTTTATGAAAAGATCTAGATCGTAAATGGTAACTTCTATTTTAAATTTCCTTAGGACAATTAAAAGTTGATAATCTGATGCCAGTTCTCTCATTAATTTTAATTGCCCTGGCCTGAAATCCAAAAGTAAAGAAGCCATGGATGACTGGGGGAGGAGCGCCTGTGACCCTCATCAAACTATAAAATTATGATTATATGTGACTGTGTGCTTTTTTCTGGGGAGAGGCTCTATAGTTTCCTGGCTAATTCTCAAAGGCCTCTGATTGAAGGAATTTAGAGACCCTATTTTTCTCTTTTCTCATTATCCACCAGAGTATGGGATCCCATTCCCTTTCCCTTTTCTGAGACCATCTGTAATGTCTAACCTTATGTGTCAACTTGACAGGACCGTGGGGTGCTCAGACACTTGGTCAAACATCATCCTGGGTGAGTCTTTGAAGATGATTCTAGATGACATTAACATGTGAACAGGTGGAGCAAATCAAGCAGCTGCCCTCCCTCCCTGACGCAGGCGGTCTCATCCAAACCACTGGGACGCAGAGAGAGCAAAGCAGGCTCTGAAGGGCTGGCTCCTCCGCCTGACCCGGAGCTGCTCACCAGGCTCTTCCTGCCCTCGGACTGGAACGTGCATCTCTAACTCTCAGGTTCTCAGTCTTCAGACGCAGACTGTAACTACACCATCAGCTCTTCTGGGGCTCCAGCCTGCAGACTGCAGATCTCAGGACTTCTCAGCTTCCTTAATTATGTGAGTGGGCCAATGCCTTATCAGTTTGTATCTATGTCTATCTATCTATCTATCTATCTATCTATATCTATCTATCTATCTATCTATCTATCATCTATCTATCATCTATCTATCTATCTATCTATCTATCACCTATCTATCCTATTTGTCTATTTTTTTTTTTTTTTGCGGTACCGGGGATTGAACGCAGGGGCGTTCTACCTCCGTGCTACACCCCCGGCCCTATTTTTTTATGCTTTATTTTTGAAACCGGGTCTCACGAAGTTGCGGAGGGCCTCACTAAGGAGAGAGAGAGAGAGAGAGAGAGAGAGAGAGAGAGATCGCGCGTGCGCGCACATGTGCACTGAGGTTGGCCGCGAACCCGGATCCTCTGGTCTCCGCCTCCCAAAGTACTGGGATTATAAGCGTGCGCCACCACGCCAGGCTCTATTTGTCTATTTTTCTGGAGAATTCTGCCTAAAACACTACTCTTTATTTGTTATTTCAAGATTCTTAATTCAATGACACCTATGAAGGCCTTTTTGCTAAATAAAGTATATTTACAGATGTCGGGAATCAGAAAGAAACATGTTTGAGAGGCTATTATTCATCTTATAACAACAATAAGACTGCTGACATCAGATTGCAGGCTACTTTAAGTAAAGGCATTTTTAAAAAATTACCAGGTGCCAGTTACAATGGCAAGTCACCCACAGGTTTTGGACAGAAAAAAGACATGGTAATTAATGGCTGCACTGGCCTCTGAGACACACTTGTGAGAACGCTGGAACCTCAGAGAGATACTACCCTTCAAATTTCAGCTTCTGCTTGCCCCTGGCCCTGGCATCCTGGGGCAGGGTGCACTCAACAAGGATAAACAGTGGTCCTGGATGTACTCTCACCTATGCTTTAAAAAACTTCATAAAGCTAGGCATGGTGGCGCATGCCTGTAATCCCAGTTCATGGGAGGCTGAGACAGGAGGATCACAGGTTTGAGGCCAGTCTCAGTAACTTAGCGAGAACCTCAGCAACTTAGTGAGACCCTGTTTCAAAATAAAAAAATCAAAAGGACTAGGGGTGCACCTCAGAGGTAGAACGTCCTGGGTTTAATCCCCAGTACCATAAAATAATTAGTTAATTATAATGGAGGTAAAAACACTCCCATTGCCTAGTGATATCGTAGCCATTGCATTGTCGGGGCACAGCACAGGCATGCCTGTGGTGATGCTGGTGTGAACAAACCTACTGAGATGCCAACTGTATAAAAGCATAGAAGCCGGGCGTGGGGGTACACACCTATGATCCCCATTCTTGAGAGGTTGAGACAGGAGGATCACAGGTTTAAGGCCAGTCTCAGCAACATGACAAGACCTTATTTCAAAAAAATAAAATAAAAAGGGCTGAGGGTGTAGCTCAGAGGTAGAATGCCCCTGGGTTCAATCCCCAGTACAAAAAAAAAAAAGCATAGACATAGAATTTTTTATAGTACCTAATACTTGGTAATGAATGTCCATGTTATCGGTTGATGTGTGTACTGTACTTTTTACTGCTATTTTAGAGTGTAATCCTTATACTTACATATAAGAAGTGGTTTACTGTCACTCGGTGGGCTGCGTGGTGGCAGCAGCAGCCTCCTGCATCTCCTGTTTTCTGCTTCTCTCGGCCTGGTCAGGCAATTGGTCATGCTGATGTCTAGTTTGTGTAAGTACCAAGTTCACACACCATTGCAATCTAGCACCGCTTGACTGTGCAAACTGGGTAAACAGTTTAAAGTGACAGAAATGTATTGTCTCTTGCTTCTAGATGCATTCTGCCGCTTAAAGCTATATACCTCCATACTCTGCCTGGGCCATCACATAACGTTCTCCCCATGTCTGTATCTTCACACGACCATCTTCTTCATTTACTTATTTGTTTGTTTGTGTGTGTGTGTGTGTGTGTGTGTGTGTGTGTGGTACTAGGGATTGAACCCAGGGGTGTTCTGCCTCTGAGCTACACCCCCAACCCTTTTTATTTTTTGCTTTGAAACAGGGTCTTGCTGAGTTGCTGAGGGCCTCGCTAAGTTGTTGAGGCTGTCCTCAAACCTGTGATCCTCCTGTCTCAGCCTCCCAAGTACTAGGATTGCATGCATGCACCACCATGCCTGCTTTCACATGGCCATCTTCTTATAAAGACACCAGTCATATTGGATCAGGAGCTGTGTTGGTCAGCTTTCTGTCGCTGAGACAAAATGCCTGAGATAAACAACTTAAAGGAAGAAAGATTTACTCAGCTTACTGTTTTGGGGTTCCGGTCCATGGTGACTTGGCGCTGCTGGTTCTGGGTCTGTGGAGAGGCAGAACATCACAGAGAAAGGGCGTGGTAGAGGAAAGCTGCTCGGCTCTTGGCTACCAGGAATTGGAGGGGGGTGCAAGGACACATCCCTAGGGACCACTTCCTCCAACTAGGCTCCAAATCCTAAAGTTTCCGCCACCTCCTGATAGCACCACAAGCTAGGGACCAAGCCCTCAACACATGAGCCTTTGGGGACACTCCAGATCTGACCTGTGATGGGGGTCCACCCTACTCCAGTACAGCCTCATCTTAACTGACCACATCCGCAATGGCCGCTTCCAAATAAGATCACATCCTAAGGTGCTAGGGGCTAGCACTTTAACATACCTTTTTTTTTTTAAGAGAGACATAATTCAACCCATTAACACTGCTTTATGGAGCTTATAGCCTAAAAAGAAGCTATATATCAAATGCATCATCACATAAAAATGAAATGCCAGTCAGGTGTGGTGGCTCACACCTGTAATAGCAGTACTTGGGAGGCTGATTTAGGGTGATCACAAGTTTGTGGTCAGCCTCAGCAACTTAGTGAGACCCTTAGCAACTTAGTGAGACCCTGTTTCAAAATAAAAAATAAAATAGGGCTGGGGTGTAGCTTGGAGGTAGAATACCCCTGGGTCCAGCCTCTAGTGCAAGAAAGAAAGAAGAAAGAAAGAAATGGAGGTAAGGAGGGAGGGAGAGAGGGAGGGAGGGAGGGAGGGAGGGAGGAAGGAAGGAAGGAAGGAAGGAAGGAAGGAAGGAAGGTTGGTTTGTAGTAAGTGCTCTAATGATAACAAGAACAATAACAATAAGAGGTTATAACAGAAGCTAAGATCAAAGGGGTGGTCAGTAAAGGCTTCTCTGAAGATGTAGCACTAAGATTTGAATGCCAGATGCCAGAGCTTTCCTGGGTGAGGGACTGACAGGTCAGGGAGCCCGGTTGAGGAGAAACTTGACAGCAAAAATCCCTCCACTAAGAGCCGGGCATGGTGGCACATGCTTGTAATCTCAGTACTTGGGAGGCTGAGACAAGAGGATCCGGGTTTGTGGCCGGCCTCAGCTACTTAGTGAGGTCCTCCACAACTTAGCAAGACCCTGTTTCAAAATAAAGAATAAAAATAGGGCTGGGGGTGTAGCTCGGAGGTAGAATGCCCCTGGGTTCAATCCCCAGTACAGCAAAAAAAAAAAAAAAAAAGCCCTCCACTAAGGGCAGCTAGAGAAAATCCGAGAAGGAACAGTCTCTATTAGGTGACCCCAGTCATCTGAACATCTCCAAACTGTGTGTGAGTGGAAAATTCAGTTACTCCACTGGGTCTATCAAAGCAGGAAGGCCAGGATTCTATCGGGTTCTCATCCTATGTAAGCGGTTGTTTTGTTTGGTCTTTTCAAGGACGGTGTTGAAGGAAGCCACATTGGTATTCTTGTTCTCCTGGGTTCTGGCCGAGGCTGCCAGGTGTTGGGTCTGACTAGACAAACGTGATCGAATCACTTCCAGTTTGAAATGTCTGCACAGAACATGTTGCATTTACAAGAGTTCTAGGTGAGTAAGAATGGGTTTGGGTGTACCATGTCAGATAGAGGCCTTGGGATCATCATGAGCTCTGCACCTGACACTGCTTAGCGACCTGAACCTCTGAAAGCATGCTTCTGTATCCACTCAGCCCCTCAAAAAGTCTCCTAAACTCAGCTATTTTAAAGGCACTTAAGACCTCCTAAAGCAGTGGACTAAGAACCGAGTGTGAGCTCCTCCGTCAGGTTGGGATCACCCCGGTGCAAGTGGGCCGTGGTGCGTGCGAGGCACACATTTTCAGATGGGACAGGGGCGGGGCCTGTTGCCCCTGTGAAGGCCTGCTGTGGCTGGGTGTGGTGGGAAGTGACCCTCCCTCTTCAGGACAATGTGACCCACCCCACGCCGGATGGTGGCATATCGTAGCTCAGCCTCTCAATCTCACCCACTGGCCTCCATTTCCCATGTCATTCGGGGTCAGAGAGAGACCCAAGCCAGCAAAGGTGACTCCGCAGCCTGGCAGGAAGCTGGAGCCGTGAGAAGAAGGATGTGCTGCCCGTGCACATCCCCGAGGAGTCGCTTCCGGGCCAGCGTCCAGGTCCGTGGCCAGGGCCAGGTGCTGTTGGCATTGGCCGGCCCCCCTTCTCCATCACATTTTCCAGGAAGGGGTGGTCGGGGACGGGTGATAGGTGGGGACATTGTCGGTAATGAATATTAGTTTTTTTGGAACAGAAGCCAGTGTATTGTGTGTTTCGGGGGGTCTGGCAGCCTGCCTCCACCAAGGGACAAGTGGCCCGAAGGCCGCCATCCCCGCCTATGGCGGGCGTTTGTCCGTTGCAGGGCAGAGGGGCGCTGTGGTTCCCTTGAGGAGGGTCATGCCTTTCTGATTTTCTCCTTCACATCTTTAAGCTATTGAGGTCGGGGGCGGGATGGTGGCTTGATGAGGTGGAAGGGGCTCTTGGTGGCCAGTCGTGCCGATCATTTTTGTGAGCCAGCAGAGTTCCTTGCGTCCTGTTGTCCAGTGTTTGAGTTTAGATCTCAATGGAGGTGTGCGGGCTTTGCTGATGGTCGTCCAGCCCTCAGCCAGCGGAATGCTACCCAGCTGCGTTGAGTTTCTGTTTATGAAGGACCTCCGCGCATAGTCTTCCTCAGCCTGGAAAACTCAGCAGGACAAAGGCAGGAGGAAGTGGCAAAATCCGGCATGGCCGGCCTCCGAGCAGCTCTTGGGGGGTTTACCAGCAGAGTCCGGCCTCTCGGGCACAGGGTCTTCTCGAGGAGACCGGTTACCAGGAGTGGGTTGGGCTCAGCCCCTTTCAGCAGACCACAGGTTGCTTCCATCTGGAAGGTTCCAGGCTGCAGGCGATTCCCACCTGGTAAACTGTAGAGGTTACTGCTGCCACCAGCAGGGTATCGACAGACAAAACCAGGCCCAAGGCCATCTGTTTCCAATATGAGGCTTGTGGGGGTGTTTTGTTTTGTTTTGGACTGGGGATTGAACCTCAGGGCATTCTACATCCAGGATACACCCCCAGCCCTTTTTTTATTTTTATTTTGAAACAGGGTCTAGCTAAATTGCTGAGGCTGGCCTTGAACCTGTGATCCTCCTGTCCCAACCTCCCAAGTACTGGGATTACATCACGCCTGGCTTCGGCTTGTGGTATTCAAAGCTGCGCCATCATCTGGGAGACTGAGTATTCCGCTGAGGACGAGGCTGCTGGGGCAGCACGTGCCCCAGAAGAGACCAGCCATTCTCCAAACTCACCATCTAGGCAAAATCTGGAATCCGCCAGGGACTCCTTTATGGGGATGCCAGACAGAGCAAATCATTCAGAATATTCCATCAAATTAGAATTTCAAATAGATGAAAACTTTTTTGGATAATTATGTCCCCAAAATTGCATAGGATGTAATTATGCTTAAAAAGTATCTGTTTTTCCTTGCACGCTCTTGTTGAGAATGCAAGTTAGGGTTAGTTGCAAGTTTCACAGCCATGAATGCAAGTTGTTAATGCAAGTTTCATAGCCATTGTAAAAAAACAATATGGAAGGTTCCTCAAAAAATTTTTAAAAATTGAACCACCATGTTGCTATGGTTCAAATGTGTTCCTCTAAAATTAATGTTGAAACTCATTCTCCAGTGTGGTGGTCTTAAGAGATGGGGGGGCTGGGCGTGGTGGCACACGCTTGTAATCCCAGTACTTTGGGAGGTGGAGACCGGAGGATCCGGGTTCACGGCCAGCCTCAGCTCTCTCTCTCTTTCTCTCTCTCTCTCTCTCTCTATCTATCTACCTAGTGAGGCCCTCTGCAACTTCGTGAGACCCGGTTTCAAAATAAAGTATTAAAAAAAAAATAGGGCCGGGGGTGTAGCGCGGAGGTAGAACGCCCCTGGGTTCAATCCCCGGTACTGCAAAAAAAAAAAAAAAAAGAGAGATGGGGCCTCAGGGGCGTGATTAAGTTATAAGGGCGCCACCCTCACAGGTGGGAGTGGGACCCTTGTAAAAGTGCTTGAGGGAGTGGGTTTGCTCTCTTCGGGTATTCTGCCCTGTGAGGGCGGGCACAGCATTGGTCCCTGTTTGCCCTTTTACCTTCTGCCACATGATGACACGGCAACGCAGTGCCATCTTGGAAGCAAAGGGCAGCCCTGACCAGCAACTGAATGCCTCCACCTCCATCTTGGACTTCAGCCTCCAGAACTGTAAGAAAAGAAATTTCTGTGCTTTATAAATGACGCAATCTCTGGTATTTTGTTATAGTGTCACAAATGCATTAAGACACGTAGGATGCAGCAATCCCACCACTGGGTATATATATCCAGAGTGATTGAAGTCAGTATGCAGAAGCAATACCTGCACTCTCGTGTTCATTGCAGCTGTAGTCACATCAGCCAAGAGATGGAATACAACTACATGTCCATCAGCAGATGAATGGATAAAGGAAATGTGGTATATTTACACAATCGAATAATATTTGGCATTTAAAACGAAGGAAATCCGGTCATTTGAGACAACGTATTTGAACCTGGAGAACATTCTGTTAAGTGAAATAAACCAGTCACAGAAAGAAAAATACTGCATGATCTCATTTACATAGGAAATGAAAAAGTCAAACTCATCAGCGAGTAGAATGGTAGTTATTAGGGGCTGGATTTGGGAAGATGTTGGTGAAAGAGCATGAAATTTCAATGAGACAGGGGGATAAGTTCAAGAGATCTGTTGTGCATGGTGACCATAGTTAACCACAATGTATTGTGTACTTAAAAATCACCAACAGTAGCTTTTAAGTGTTCTCACCACACAAAAAAGATAAATATGTGAGGCAATGTAGTTTCAAGTAGCTGGATTAAGCCATTCCACATAGATACCTATTTCAAGACACCATAAATATATACCATTTTTTGTCAGTTTGAAAAATAGTTTTTGAAAGTAGTCGTTCATTATCTGAAACTCAAATTTAGCAGGGCATCCTGTATATTATCTGACAACCCTGCCCCAGGTGCAGAATGCCTCCGGAAGCTTCCACTGAAGGCGGAAGTGAAAGGAAACCCTTTGTGAACGCTGGTGGCTGTTTTATTCGCAGACTCCAGAATTGTTTGCTCATGGGATCAGCAGCACTTCATGCCAGGAACCTGAGTGGTGAGTTGCTATCAATCCAGTCAAAGGGACTCCACCAAAAAAGCAGAGCTGTTGTTCTGTAATAATGAACCCTTCTAGTTCGTCATTTTAGCTCAGTGGCAGCCGGATCCCTTGCTGATGAAGTGCCCACCTGGCCCACGCAGTGTGTCTGCCCAGGGGCTGCGCGGCTTGTTCTTGCATCTTGCTCTTCTAGGCGCTGTCCCAGCTGTGAGGGCAGCAAGCCCGGCTCCTCCTGGGTATTTCCTCATTCTGCCACTTAGACTATGTCCCTGAACCTGTTTACCGATGATCTGGGCCAAAATTCAGTGGGAAAGCAATTTCATTTTTTTTTTTTTTACTTGAGGTGAGATTTGCATGACAAAAAATTAATCATAGCCAGGCGTGGTGGCACACGCTTGTAATCCCAGTACTTGGGAAGCTGAAACAGGAGGATCCGGGTTCACGGCCAGCCTCAGTTACTTAGTGAGACCCTCTGCAACTTAGTGAGACCCTGTTTCAAAATAAAGAATTAAAAAATAGGGCTGGGGGTGTAGCCTGGAGGTAGAATGCCCCTGGGTTCAATCCCCAGTACCATCACCAAAAAAAAAAAATTAATCATCTGTGAGTGTATAATTCAGTGGCATTTAGTCATTCCCAGTATTTTACTACTGCCATCTCTATTCAGCTCCGTGATATTTTCAACCCCTCCAGAGAAAACCCTGCACCCATGAAGCAGTCAGTCCCCAACAGTGTGTCTTTAAAAACAGAGTTTAGCTGGGCGTGGTGGCAAAAGCCCACAGTCCCAGTACTTGGGAGGCTGAGACAGCAGGATCACAGGTTCAAGGCCAGTCTTGGAAATTTAGTGAGACCCTGTTTCAAAATAAACAATAAAAAAGGGCTAGGGGTGTAGCTCAGAGGTAGAATACCCCTGGGTTTCATCCCCAGTACCAAGAAGGAAGGAAGGAAGGAAGGAAGGAAGGAAGGAAGGAAGGAAGGGAAGGAAGGAAGGAAGGAAGGGACAGACTTGCCCCTGTGGGGCTGAAGTAAAAGCAGAGGGAACGGATGGGAAATGGGGTCCAGCCAACACCCAGGACGGGCGACTAACTTAATCACCCTCCATTCGCTGACTTGTCAAGTTGAAGACTGGGCAACCACAGAGCTCCAGAAAGACAGGCGTGTGGGTGAAGAGTCCCTGGTTCCCAGAAGAGGGTACACTTTGGGGCAGGGCTGGCCAGGAACCGTGGCAGAAGCTGCCAGACTTGAAGACAGTGGGGGAGGGAGTCCGCAGAGCATGCAAGGGCATCTTGCAAAGGGTGCAAACCTGCTCACAGAGCACTTTCTTGGGGAGCAGGGTAAGAGAAGAGGCACCAAAAATATGCAAAATTGGCCTAGAGTTTCCGGGTTCAGCAAATGAATCACTTTGGGGAGGAGCCCTGTCCTTGGCCAGGGGTGCCTTGAGGTTTCCTGCCTTACAGGAAGAGCTAGTTCCTTCTCCAAGCAGCCCTGACTCTCTCCCCTCTACAGCCTCCTCCCCCACCGTATGTAAAATCTGGTGCCCCGCATGTTTGGAGACCGCTGCTACTTCCTGCAGCAACTTGCTTACTTCATTGTCTTTATTATCCCTGCTGGTGCCAGCTCCCTGCGTTCTTTTGCAGCCGACAGGGGCTCCCAGCTCCCCACAAAGCCAGAAGCTTCTTAGCTTGGAGCAAGCTTGCAGGGGTAATTCACCAACGTTCAGCTATTGAGATGATACCCCTTTTTGCAAAGGATGCACCGAAAAGATGAAACCAACAGGAAGATCTGCCAGAGTTGGTGGGAGCGGCCAGGGTGGCATGGAGTTTGACAGTCCTTCCTGGAGTGCGCGCTTGCACGAGGCCCGGGAGTGGAAGACACAGGTGAAGACCAGCCGACCTCTGAGCCAGGCTCTGTTCTTAGTGCTTCATTTACATTAACTCATGGAAGTACGACAGCTTCATGATTTGTGAGAATGAGCTTTTCCCATGCCTGCCCAGGGTAGAGGTTGTCCGCAATGGGGTTAGTCCTGGGTCTAGACCTTACCTACCACCCCACCATCAAGAAGAACTGAACTGCCAGGCACAGCGGTGCACGCCTATAATCCCAGTACTTGGGAGGCTCCCAAATTTGAAGCCAGCCTTAGCAATTTAGGGAGACCTTTAGCAACTTAGTGAAACTCTGTTTCAAAAATAAAAAGTAAAAAGAGCCCAAGATATATAGATTGGGGAGATAGAATGCCCTTGAGTTGGGGGGGGGAGAAAAGAAGAAGGAGGAGGAGGCAGAGGAGGAGGAGGAGAGAAGGAGGAAGGGAGGAAGGAGGAGAGGAGGAGGAGAAGAAGGAGGAGGAGGAGAAGGAAGGGAGGAAGGAGGAGGAGGAAGAGGAGGACGAGGAGGAGGAGGAGGAGGAGGAGGAGGAAGAACTGAACCTCTCCCTCTACTCTTCCCCCATATGCAGTCATCACAGGACACAAAGAAGTTGCAGTAATAAGGTCAGAAAACAGAGAAACACAACTACCTCTCCCCTTTGGCACACACCATGCCCACCCCACAAATAACTTCTGCACATCTCTCTATCACCCCCATGCTCCCTGGGATTAAAGCAAATGTCCACTCTGTCCAGCCTGATAGACAATTTTCTCAGCTATCAGAGGAGATACAGTAAGCAAATAGATGCCCAGAATAAATACATCTTAACTGGACATCAGGCAGGAATGTCTGACAGTGAAAACCCTAATACAAGTCTACAAGAGTCCGGACAGTGGTTTTATGAAAGAGCTGGAGGCAAGTCCTTGGCCCAGCCCAGAAGGTCACCGCTCATCCTGGGTCCAGGGGATGAAGGGTCCTGCTGTCACAGGGGATGGGTTGAGTCCTTGAAGGGTTCAGAGCAGTTTCTAGTCGGGGAGGGAGGAAAATGCAACTCAGGGGTGGCGGGGTCCTTGGCTTATGTGATGGAAAAGAATTTCAGCACGTTCTGATCAGAGTCATAGACAGAGATTTATTTAGAAAAGCAAGAAATATACATTAAAGGGAGAACGCGGGCCATCTCCAGAGTGAGAGATGCATTTGGGTTCCTGGCTCTTCTTTTAAAGGAAACGTGGTGCAGGGTGGGTATGGGGAGGTACTTGATGACATGAAGTCTGTGATCATGAGCCAGTTTATGTGGTCTGGTCATCTGCTGGATCCTTAGGCTGGTCATGGTCCCCGTCATCTGATCAATAGATAAGCTGAAAGTCCCCCAAATTATAGGTTTCTCAAGATATCATATCTGTCTTGTTGACAGTGCACAAGGTAATTATAGGGGTTTTTTTTGTTTTGTTTTTTGTGTAACTTTAAGATTTACAGATTTCCCAGAAATTTGGGAGAAACTGGCCTAGGAGAGGGAACTGGTTTGGGGAGTGAAGGTATGAGGAACGCTAGCACCAGGCTTTTATATTCAAGTTATATTTTATTTCTTCTTCCTTTCTTGTCTTCTTTCTACCTATTCCTTCTATCCTACCCTACTGCCAATATAAAGACCCACTTTTTAAAAATCAAGATCATTTGTTAAATAGAAAACTGAGTGCAATTTTATTGTATACCCTTATAAGATTTCTTTCATACTTACAAATTCACCCATTAGGAGAAAATCTTAGCTGGGTGTGGTGGTGCATGCCTGCAATCCTAGTACTTGGGAGGCTGAGATAGGAGGATTGCAGGTTCAAGGCCAGCCTCAGCAACTTAGCAAGACCCTATTTCAAAATAAAATAAAAAAGGGAGCTGGGGTGTAGTTTGGAGATAGAACACCCCTGGGTCCAACCCCATACCAAAAAAAAAAAAAAAAAAAAGGAAATCTTCATTGTGTTTTGCAATGGAGGTCAGAAAATGCTGTTACTGTGTTTTCCCTTCCACACTGTGCTTGGATAGAAACGCTCTTTTAAAATTGCATGCCATCTGAAAGAATGTGTCACTTTTCAATCTGTTTTTGAATGCTGTCCCCCTCACCTTGTTCCCTATCTTGTATCAGGCTGTAGATGTGTGTGTGTGCGTGTGTGCGTGCGTGTGTGTGTGTGTGCGTGTGTGCGTGCGTGTGTGTGTG
>PVJS01009074.1:0-51366 GCA_004027185.1 Glis glis
GGGGCGTTCTACCTCCGCGCTACGCCCCCGGCCCTATTTTTTTATACTTTATTTTGAAACCGGGTCTCACGAAGTTGCGGAGGGCCTCACTAAGGAGAGAGAGACAGAGAGACAGAGAGACAGAGAGAGAGCTGAGGCTGGCCGCGAACCTGGATCCTCCGGTCTCCGCCTCCCAAAGTACTGGGATTACAAGCGTGCACCACCACGCCCGGCCTTATAAACTTCTTAATATGTATCTTTCATTGGTTTTGTTATTCTGATTGAACCCCAACCAATACATAGACTGATACCTCTCATAGTAAACTCCTTTTGTTTCTCTCTTAATTTAGCTAGTTTCTGTTGCTTTTTATCAAGTAACACAAACCTGCTTAAAATACAACATTGAGCTGGGTGTGGTGGTGCATGCCTGTAATCTCAGTACTTGAGAGGCTGAGTCAGGAGGAACGCAGGTTCCAGACCAGCCTCAGCAACTTGGCAAGACTCGCGGCAACCTAGTGAGATTCTGTTTCAAAACAAAAAATAAAAAAAGAGCTGGAGGTGTACCCTGGGTTCAATCTCCAGTACACACACACACACACACACACACACACACACACACCATTGCGATTGTCCTCACATCAGTCATGGGCTCCATATTTACAAGGCCTCCTCCTCCAGATGTGGAGTCCCCATTAGGATCAGCCTTGGGCTATAAGGTCGGCAGGTTCTGGGGTTCCTGCCTCTGTTCCTTGCTAGTCAGGCTCAGGATTTGTCCGTGGCCCTGAAGCATTCAAGATCAACACCTTCGATGATAATAACAATTGCATTTCGTACTTCAACGTTCCTGGCGATGCCGATGCTGCAGGTCTGGGCATTGTGCTCCTCTACAGTATTAAGGAGACAGCTCAAGAGAAAGCTACAGAAGTTCATGATTTTACCCGTCTAGAAACAGCCCACTCAAGCCTTCTGCTGCGTGAGTCTCCCCTCCGAAGCCTTCACGCTGAACTACTGGCGATGTCCAGCTGTTCCGGGATGTGCTAAGGGGTCCCTGAGTCATCAGTTTGCGAACCACTCTGAGCAAGACCCACCTCATGGTCCCCAGATTCTAGTCACTCCTACATGAGCTGGTTCCACACTTTCTAGCTGTGCATCTTGGTAACCTCAGTCCTCAGTTCCTTCTACCAAATGGGGATAATAAGAGTTAGCTACTTCATGGACCGCTGTAAGGGCACCATGTGACGGTGTGCATAAAGTGGTAGCTCATGGCAAGCAGATGGACCAGTCAGGATCCCGGCAGGAAACAAGTCCGTTCAGAGGGTTCAAATGAGGAGGCTACAAAGCAGGAAGTACTTACAGGCATAGCACGTTTGAAGGATATGGAGGCACCCAGAGACAAGAAATAGCTGAAGGGTATTCTATCCCTTTGGACTGCAGGGGGAAGGAGAAGAAACCATACGGTGGAAGCCGGAGAGGGCTGCCCGAGAGGATCTATAGTCATGGGAGAGAGCGGCCACTGTGGGGGATACCATGCCAGTGCAGGGGAGTCCCGGGGAGAAATTCTCTGCCTTCTCTCTCCTCCCGCCTCTGATCTCTGGCTAGACCTCCCCGTGACTGAAGCCAGAGGGCAAGAGAGACAGAGATGCATTCCACAGGAGTCTGCCTCTTGCATCCCAGAGCAGGGAGAGACGGGTGCAGAGAGGAAGGGGGGGGGCGTGGTAAGTGGAGAGTCAGGAACAAGGTGCCTGATAGATGTGCAGGGACAATTCCAACTTATGCTTGTACAGTTTCACTCTGAAAGGTATTTCACATTTCAGTGGATGCTTGCACAAACACTTCTCAATGCTAGACTATTGGAAAGATAAATTATATGGTCATCCTAGATATTAACCATTATCAAAGTAGGTGAGAATCTAAGCCGCAACAGCAAACAAGTTCCAAAGAAATAACTTCAGCACTTTGGACACAACATGCTCAAACTAATGTTTGGTTTATTGACGCAAGTGGGGGTCACACGGATGTGCTCAGTAAGTAAGCACACATGTATCTAACACACATATAGGAAAGCACACATTAATGATTCGTGTACCTCTCCATATTTATATTACATGTCAATAAGTAAGTTTATTGTTTTTAAGTATCCAAGCCACATCACTTTTGGAAACTATCGGCCTTCCTGGGCTAAGAGCACAGAGGGAAGCTGTTTTGTTGGAGTGGCCTAAAAAAACTCAGCATCTCTCTGCAATGCTCCATCAAAGCCCCAAACTCAGGAACCCAGGCAGCAGGTGCACCAGGCCCTCGTGTGTGAAATCCCCCACTGAGGCTTCCAGGAACCGGTGGCGGACTGAAGCCCCAGTCTCCAAAGAACCGGCAACACATCTCCTCCCCTCTTGCTTTATCTGTTTAGCAAACTCGCTGCACACCTCACCTCTCTTTGCGCCTGCCATCTAGGAGGATCTTTGAAATTTATTTTCTCCTTTTAGCCTGCTGTATTTTTAATGTCTGAGTGAAAGAACAAAGGAAGGCGAGCACCAGACAAGAGCGTTTCATTCCTGTGCAAGCTGTTGTGTAGCCGGCTCAAGCTCAGCTAACATAAATGTTTTAAAATTCCATCTTTGCAAAGGAACAAGTGCTGGGTAGTCGTTGACGCCAGAGTCAGGGCCTTGCTTCTGCCTTTCATTTGGTGACATAAAAGGTCCTGGCATCAATCATTAACAACCTATTAACACAAGCAGCCTGGAGGAGTTTGCCTGGTTTGGTCAACGGTGGTGGAAGAAATTCCTGTGGCCCAGCTGGCTGGCTATCCCGTGATCTGCCCATGCAGGCTGCTTTCAGCTTTGAAAGGGCCTGCTGATTCCTCTTTCATCTCTCCCTGAGTAACAGATACCTGGTAGCCAGCTCTCCTCCTCCCCGCTGCAAAACTATCCACCTGCCTCCTCCACTCCTGGCATTAAGCGCTGCTTGCAGAACACTGGCGGTATTGATTGTGTCCGGTGGCTCGCAGGGCTGCGCACCGTCCGCTTGGCGCAGGCCAGGGGAGGAGGGTCTGGAGGGGTCCTCGCGAGGCAGTTGTCTGCCTGGTGTTTCTGTCTCTTGAATTTAATTGGTTGTGGTTTGAAGCAAAACCAATCAACATGAAGATTTTTAGCTAGTCAATCAGAACCCATTTTTTTAATTTTTATTTTTTTAGGTCTTATATAGTATTTTAGAGTTTACAGAACCATTTTGACTTTTTTATTTTAGTGCTGGAGACTGAACCCAGAGACGTGTGCATGCAAGACACATATTCTACCAGTGGGCTACATCCCCAGCCCTCCATTTTGATTGTGTGTGTGTTGGGGGGTACTGGGGGTTGGGCCCAAGGGCATTCCACCTCTGAGGTGCACCCCCAACACTTCCTATTTTTTATTTTGAAACAGGATCTTGCCAGGTCGCTGAGACACTCACTAGTCTACTGAGGCCAGTTCCAAACCTGTGATCCTCCTGTCTCACACCCCCAACACTGAGATCACTGAAATGCCCAGCTATTTATTTATTTACTTACTTACTTATTATTATTTATTTATGTATGTAGTTTTGGTCCTGGTGATTGCACCAGGAACATTCTCTGAGCTCTACCCGCAGCCCTTTTTTTGTGTGTGTGGTACCGGGGATTGAACCCAGGAGCATCCTACTTCTGGGCTACACCCCCAGTCCATTTTTATTTTTTGTTTTGAAACGGGGTCTTGTTAGATTTCTGAGAGTCTCACTAAGTTGTTGAGGCTGGTCTCAAACCTGGGATCCTCCTGTCTCAGCCTCCCAAGTACTAGGATTACAGGTATGTGCCACCGTGCCTGGATTTTTTTTTTAAACAGGGTCTTGCCAAGTTGCTAAGGGTCTCCCTAAGTTGCTTAGGTTGGGTACAGATTTTTTTTAATGTGGCTTGGATGACACATTCAGGAATTTTGTAAATCTGGAGAATAGTATTTAAGTTTTTTTCTCCCCTTTGTGATAAAATATGTTTAGCACAGCTAGACATGGTGGTGCATGCCTGTAATTCCAGTACTTGGGAGGCTGAGACAGGAGGGTCCCAGGTTCAAGGCCAGCTTCAGCAACCTAGCAAGACACTCAGCAACCTAGCAAGACCCTGTTTCAAAATAAAAAATAAAATAGATCTGAGGATGTAGCTCAGAGATAGAATGCCCCTGGATTCAATCTCCCCCCCCCAAAAATGCACAACACAAAATTTATCATTTTAACCACTTTTAAGCCTACAGCCAGTGGCATTAAATATATTCACGGTGTTATACAGGCCTTCCATCACCCATCTCCACATCTTTTTTCATCTTTCCAACTTAAACTCTGTACCTTTAAATAGTAAATTCCCATTGCCCCTCCCCGCAGTCCTTAGAAATTACCATTCCACTTTCTGTCTCTATGAGGTTGACCTATCTCATATACATGGAGGCCTGCACTAGGTGTCTTTTCGTGTCTGTCGTTTCACTTAGCCCAGCATTGTAACATGTTTCAGAATTTCCTTCCCTTTTAAGGCTTACTACTACCCAATTGTCTACATATACCTCATTTGGTTTATCCATTCATCAGCCAGTGGACCTTTTGGCTATTATGAATAGCAGCCACAAGCACTGGTGTATAAATAACCCCCTCGAGCCCATGCTCTCAATTGTTTGGGGGTACCTACCCAGAAGTAGAATTGCTGGGTCATGTGGCAGTTCTGTTTAATGTTTTCAGGAACCACCATACTGTTTCCGCATTGTCTCCACCATTGTATTCTCCCCACCCCCCAGCGGTATACAAGAGTTCCAATTTCTGTAGAAACTGCCACAGTGCCAACACTTGTTTTCTTTTTTTTATATATTAGGCACCCTAATGGGATGCCCACCAAACTCACCCCACCTCGCCTCCTCTTTGTGCCTCACATCTGAGAGGATCTTTGAAATTTATTTCAAAGTAGTGCCTCACTGTAGTCTTGAGTTGCATTTCCCCAGTGTCCTCACGGTTCATTCACATTGCGGCATGTGCTAGAGTCCCCTTTCTTTCAAGGCTAAACCATATTCTGTTGTAGGTATACACCATATTTTGTTTATCATCACATCTGTCATGGGTTCTTAGCTTGCTGACACCTTTGGGCTATTGTGAATAATGTTGCTGTGAACATGGATTTGTAAATATGTAGTTATTTATATAATAAAAATACGTGAGTCCTTGTTTTCAATTCATTGCGCATACACACACACACGCACACGCACACACACACACACACACGTAGGAGTGGAATTTCTTCATCACACGGTACATTATGTTTAATTTTTTGAAGAATCACCATTCTATTTTTCAGTGGCCAAACCATTTTGCATTTCCATCAGCAAGGTAAAGGATTCTGATTTCTCTACATTTCTTTGCCAACACTTGTTATTTTCTGGATTTTACTTTTTTGTTTTTGTTGTTGTTATTTATATTCTAGTCTTGGTTTTGATACTAACTCACCAAATGACTTCACCAAATGAGGAAGTCACTGCTCTGCTCGGGACCAGTTATCTTGCCTAGATGTGACAAAGGTGGTTTCCTTCTGTAAAAGAACCTCAAGCACGTGGTCTCTGTCCCGGTTCTGATAACTGACTCTGGCTGAGAGTGCTAGTCCCTCAACGTGTCTGTTTCCTCACCTGTGAATGGGAACAATGTGCACTCTGATCTATCTCAAAGAACTGCTGTGCTGGTCAGATGAGCCAAGAATGAGGAGGCGTTTAAAGGTCTGTGGAGGAATGAAAGGGTGAAGGACGGCGGAAGGAAACGGAGGGGCACTTCATGCCTGTACTGGATGGATTCCTCCCAGCCATCCTGGGGCAGGACGTGACAGCAATTACATTGAGTCTTTCTCCTTACACAATTGTGAGTTTCTTAAGAGAACAGATCACATTATATCCACCTGGTACCTAACAAAGGAACTGGCATGCCGTAAATACCCAATAAATATCTGTGGGATGGAGGAATGCATGCGCAGACAAGAACAGTGGGTAGCAGATAAATTAGCACATGAACTTAAGCCTCAAGAATGGACAAACAGGAAGCAACAGTGTCTACACCCACCTGCTGATTCCTCAGCCTCGTTTTATCTTAGCAGCAAGTATTAATTCTCTTTCCCATTCTTATTTCTTTCTCTTGTTCTTAACTACCAAAGCCCTGCTAAAAACAAGTATGGTCAGAGTAGTATTTTAAACTGTAAATCTATCAGTGAGATAGGATTGAAACAGACACTGCACTCCAGTTTGGAAACTAGACTGTCTACTTCTATTTATTTATTTATTTATTATTTTTTTTTTGCGGTACCGGGGATTGAACCCAGGGGCATTCTACTTCTGTGCTAAACCCCCAGCCCTATTTTTTATACTTTATTTTGAAACCGGGTCTCACGAAGTTGCAGAGGGCCTCACTAAGTAGAGAGAGAGAGAGAGTAGACTGTCTACTTCTATGCCCAACCTGCCCCTAGCACGATGTATTCACACCCTCACCCCTTCATGCTCTGGTTACTCACATGAAAGATGCTCCTTTTGACGCTAAGAATTCTGTTTACATTGATTTCTTAATTGAGAGTCCACTATATATCAGGCACTGTGCTGGATCCAGAAGTTAAAAAAGAAAAAAAAAAGACATATATATTAGTCAGGAAAGGTTGGGTCACACTGCAGTAACAAACTCGCTCTAAAACTTAAAACAATGCATTCTCTCTCATTTATGCTACAGATCCATCTCTTGACCAGCAGGGGGCTCTGCTCATCCAAGTAATTCAGAGTCCCAGGTTCAATGGGTGCTTCCATATTTCTGCAGCAGTGGAAAAGGGACATAATAAATCATGCCCTTGTTCATGATGCTTCCTCCTGGAAGGGACACATGTCACTTCTCACATTTCATTGTCCATGCCTAATTTTAAAGGGGGCTGGGAAATGCAATCCTACCAGGTGCTGAAAAAGGAGAAAACCAAAATGTTTGCACACAGCACTAATGGCTACCCCCAATACAGTCCTCATCCTCGAGGAGGTTACTATGAGTGAGGGACTCAGGTGTGTAAATGTGTAAAATGTGTGGTCTGATCAGTGCCAGCTCGGGCAGAGGAGTGCCCGGGGAGCCGTAGGACCACAGAGAAGGGAAGGTTGGATTGATGGCTCTATAACATAGAAGAAAGATAATCTTTATCTTTGCCTGATAAACAGAGATCTCTAAACCCAAGTGGAATCAAATCTATATTAATTATTGAAAGTAAAAAATATTATTTTGCTAAGGCAAGCAAAATTTCTCAATGCTTTCTCATTCAATTTTATTTTCTAACATTTTCTTTTTCATTCTAGGGTAAATAAAACTACATATTCTTTTGAGTTCAAAGTAATCAGAAAGTCTGAAAGCCTACCTGGGCTACCCGTTTAGCACAGATTTCATGAGCACTTACTACATGCTAGGCACTGTGCTAGGGCAATGCAGCGAGATAAACAGATTGCTCCATGCTTTTGTCCTTGAAGATGAACATGTAGACATTAATCAGATAAACATTTGAAAGTCCTGACATTTGGATCTAACTTCATCTGCAACCCATGAGTAATCCCGGGCTTCTGTCTCTCATCTAGACTATGACAGGGCTGGCTCAGAGCTGGGTAGATAGGAAGTGACTCTGCTGTAGGAATTGTTAAATGTTGAAATTCTGGGGGGGGGGATAGCCCTCTGGTATTAATACATAACACTTGTAATGAATATTATGTAGTTAAAGAACAGATTCCTGTAAGTCATCTCAGGGAAATAGAAAACGAGTTTTGCTCACCAGGTTGCAAGCTCCCAGAAACCAGTTTTGTCTATCATTTATTTATTCAATCAACAGGCATTTAATGTGAGGCTCTTATGCACAAGGCCCTGAACAGGGTGGGTTGGGAGAGGAAAGCTCTGATCGGGGAGAAGTACAAGGAACAGGACAGCACAGGTCCTGTCCCGTGCACGTTCACAGTCTCGCCCATGAGGCAGAGGTATGTAGGTAAATAGGGATACGGTGTGACTGGTGCTACAACAAAGACATTTCACTCAAATAGCCTGCTCAAAACAGGAGGATTGGAGGGAGGGCTAAATGTGCAATGTGTGCATGTATGATGTTGATACCCTGACATATATCAAAATGTATAATTACAATGCACCAATAAGTGAACATAAAAAAGAATATAATTCTATTTGCAGATAGAACCTAACAATGCATTAAACAAGCATAGTGTGACTGAATTTTTTCCAAGAATGTAAAAATGTGTCAATATTATAACTGTAAATAGCTCTAGAAATTCCTAAAGTAATACATTTTGTAAAAATCAAAAAAACAAAACCAGAAGGAATTTATTACAGGGAAATGGTTACCAATGATAGGGGAAATACGAATCCACACATTCCATGTTTGGCAGCCGGGATAGCAATGGCAGTAGGAAGCCACCACCCGTGAGCTGGAGAGAGAGAGGAGGAGGCAGGGATTGGACCTGGAACCACAGCAGCTCCAGTTAGATTTAGAGGGACAGAGGGCAGGAAGCTGCTGCAGGACAGTCAGCCACATGCAGAGGGGATGGGGGAAATGACCTGGCTTCTCCCTTCCCACTGCCCCCCAGGTCCCAGTACTGCCTGCCATTGATAGAATCCAGCTGGAGGCAAGTTGGTCCAGGGCATGAGATATGTACTCTGCAGGCCTCTGGCCACCTCCCTCTCCTGCAGTTCAGAGTAGGGGGAAATGGGAAATGGATGCTCAGCACATCAGTGTGAATATAATTCTAGAAAACCACGAAGAATGTGGAGCACAGTAGTCCCCCTTATCCACAGGGGATATGTTCCGACATCCCCAGTAGAGGCCTGCGATCGCAGATGGTACTGAGTCCTATATATATCATGTTTTTTCTTATATGTACATACCTATAGGAAGTTTAATATATAAATTAAGCATAGTAAGAGGTTAACATCCTAACTCAAATAAGGCTCCCTACATATATGAAGTTATCAATCTAATCTCAATAATATCTATGGAGATGGGGAAGAAGTGAGGGGGATCTGGAGGGAAAGACACCAGGTACCAAGGGCATGTCTGTTTCTATTTCTCTGAACCTCATTACAATGTAGATCGCAATGCACCAATAGAAGTATATTAAAAGAGAAAAAAAGCAGCTATGGTGCTTAGTATCACAATAAAAATATTAACAACAATAATAGAGTAATTATAATAATATATTATAATAAAAGTTATGTGGATGTGGTCTCTCTCAAAATATCTTACTATACTGTGGGTCTTAGAAACCTCAGCATATGATTAGTTTTGTTTCCTTATTAAGTCAAGAATTCTCACCTTTCACTTAAAGGAAGTATTTTATGGCTTCTCTTTGGCATATCTGAATTGCCCCCATCACTACTCTTGCACTTTTAGGCCAATATGAAGTAAAATAAGGGTTCCTGGGACACAATGATTGTGATACCGTGACAGTCCACCTGATAACACATGGCTACTGGATGAGCGCAGGAGGGCAGCGTAGGGCACAGATACGCCAGACTCAGGGGCGATTCGTGCCCTGGTTAGGATGGAGCAGGATGGTTCAAGAGGTCGTCACATTACTCAGAACACAGTGTCATTCAACACTCATGAATTGTCTCTTTCTAGAATTCTCCTTTTAATAATTTGGGGCCTCACTTGACCATGAGTAGTTGAAACCTCAGACAGTGAAAGGGATAATAAGAGGGGTATAGGGTATAGGCAAAGGAGAGTAGGGGGAAGCTCCCCAAGCAAAGAAGCCACACAGGAAAGGGCGAGGTGTAGGAAGACATGCTTTGCCCAGGCACACAGCAAAGGCATCCTGCTTGGCCAAGCAGATGGCCCCAGCCCTGGTTACACGTGCTCGGGCATCACCGCACTGGGCCCTGCTCTTCCTAGAACATACTCCTTGGTCACCTATTTCCTCCACCTGAGACTAAAGCCTCTTGGATCCTCACTGAGCTCATCTCTGCACATCATCTACACCATTTACTGGGTCAGGATGCCAGAACAGACAGGGTCCTTGATCTTCGGTCCCGCCCAGAGGCTGGGCCAGAGTCCTGAGGCCCTACTGTGCCAGCCATTAACACTTCAAATGCTGGATTGAGAGGAGGCTCAAGGGCACCCAACAAAAGAGACAAGAAGGCCAGGGCAGCAGAGTCACTTGGGGAGGGGGGTGAATTATAAAGCACCCCCCCACTCATGTCTGGGAGAGGTGGTCTTATTTGAAAATAGGGTGTTTGTAGATATAATCAGTTAATGATCTCAAGATGAAATAATCTTGGATTTAAGGTTGCCCTTATTCCAATGACTGGTGTCCTTATAAGAAAAGGAGAGGACACAGAGAGACACAGAGGAAAAGGCCACATAAAGATGGAGGCAGAGCTGGGCCCCGTGTCGAAGGCCTGTAATGCCAGTACTTGGGAGGCTGATACAGGAGGATTGCAGGTTCAAGGTCAGCCTCAGCAACTTAGCAAGATCCTCAGCAACTTAGGGAGAACCTATTTCCAAATGAAAAATAAAATAGTGCTGGGGGTGTAGCTGAGAGGTAGAATGTCCTTCAGTTCAATCCCTAGTACCACACACACACACACACACACACACACACACACACACACGACAAAGGCAGGAACTAGAGGGATGCAACCACAGCCAAGAAGCACCTGTGGCCACCGGAAGCTGGAAGAGGCCAGGAAGGATTCCTTCCAAGAGCCCCCAGAGGGAGCCCGCCCTGCTCCTTGGGCCGTGGACATCTGGCCTTTAGAACAACGAGAGAATAAATCTTGTCTGCAATCACCCAGGCTGTGATTATTTGTTTTTAGCAGCTCTAGGAAACGAACACGGGAGGGCTTTTGCCCAGCCAGTATTTCAGTGTTTCACAATCCCTACAGCACAGTCACCTCCTATCTGCCTCGCACCAGTCCAGGCCCCTCGCTGTCCCGATGAGAGAGGGAAGCCTGATTAATCATGGGTTGCAGACAAAGTTAGACTTTGCCGACTAGGACTACCATCCATCCTCTATTCCTTCCCTTTCATCCCTGTCTGGGAAGGAGCTGAGAACCCTGGGGTGGGGTGAGGGTTCTCCCCCAGCCCCCTGCCTCCTGCCTGTCCCTCTAGCCTGTTTGTTTGGGCTTCCTCAGCCACCCCAGGGCCCCCTGCCTTGTTTGGCTGCTGGAACCTTTGCCAAAACCCATATTTAGTTGTCGAAAGTTCCTTGCCTAGGAGCCTCTGACGTTAATGATGGAATCTTTGAAAATGACATTAGAAGCAAAACATAAGCAGCAGAGGACATGGAACTACCTGGAGTCCATCTGTTGGAGTGCGATCCACTTCTGAGTTCCCATTTCCCATGTAAAACAGAAGATATGATTCATAATTCATATCTCGCCGGGACAACCCTGATTGAAGCGAACCACTTTGATGAAGCGTTGGTTTCATGCTAGCGGAACACCATTCCAAATCAGAGGATATTTAGAACTCTAACTCCTTGGCTGCCTCTTTGAAGTAGAAAGATTTGTATTTTATGTGCTTTTCTGGAAAAAAAGGAGAAAGAAATATGTACACTCCAACATGCATGTGGTAGAAATAAAAAAACATTTATGTGTGAATCAGCACCAAAATGTAATTACTACATTAAGCATTGAAAATATTTATAGACTCATATCTCGTGTCGAAGACCTGGTTCCAATAATTCTCAGAAAATTGTGAAATTCAGACTTTGTTTTCTTGAGACTAACTTAATTTATTTGAAATCGACAACACATGAAGGAGAAAATCAAAGAATGTCAACTTTCCACCACCTCGACTAATGATCTAATAAAGTTGCCGTGTGTATGACTTGTGTTTGTACATATGTATATGACTTTGGTGGAGAAAGACAGAGACAGAGAGCAACGAAAGAGGAATAAATTGGATTTGGGATGGCAATCCTCCCATTCCTCTGGGAATGAGAAAATATCTATTACAACACAACTAAAATATCAGTCAAGCTAAATCTCTTGATTATTTCTCCCAGCGATGAAATTCCCCCAAGAAGTTGATACCATACTCAATAACTGGTGTTCATTGAGCCCCCAGGTACCCAGCACCATTCAGAGGCTGCAGATACTCTGCTAAGCAAGACAGATGGCTCTGTCTCTTATGAAATATGCATTCCATTGAAGGATCAGACAACAAACAAGTAATTATACATCATGCCCTTATAAAAGCCATGACCATTTTAAAAAGCAGGGTATGGGAATAGAGAGAAAAGGGGGCATTCTGCTTTCAGTAGAGAAGACTTTCCTGGAGAGGTGATTTTTGACCAGTTACGTGAATTAAGTGAGGGAGAAGCCATGGAAAGATCTGGGGAGGAGCATTCCAGGCAGAGGAAACAGCAAGTGCCAAGGGCCTGAGGTTGAAATGAGTGTGCAAGGGATGAGCAAGAAGGTTGATGTGACTAGAGAAGGGTGAAGGAGAAGGAGACGGGGAAGAGTAAGGATGAGGTTGGGGATGCGGGTAAAGCCAACCTTCACACGGTGCAAAAGAGGTACCATGCACGCTTCACTCCGCATTGGGCCCAGAAAAGATGAGCTCAGCTTCTGCAGGTCAGTTTAACACCTGCATGCTCAGTGTCTGTGGTGCCCAGGCTCTAGGCACTGTGCTAGGCACCATGGGGGAAAGGCAGATTCGCAATGATTGTGGAATAGGGATGCGTGTAATAAGCATCATGAGGATGGTGCACGCCAAAGACTTTGACTTTGACCTGAATTAACTAGAGTTAAGCTAAATATTTAGGCAGATAGAAAAGGGAAGGGGCTTAAGAAAAATTCATCCATCCATCCAATCAATCAATCAATATTACAAAGTGGCAGCACTATGCTATTAGGCTGTGGAAGTAGAGGGCTGAACACAAACTAAACAAGGCCTCTGCCCTGCCCTCATGGAGCTTATAGTCAACTAATGGTACAAACAAATACCATTCTTTCTGCAGGGAGAATTCCACAAGAGGATTTGCTCTTGTTGGACTTCCCCATGGCTACCAGAGAGATTTCTCTGGCAAAGGTGTGACTGACTAGGAGCTGAAGGACAGCTAGGTGTTACCTGGGGAAGGTGGTAGGATGGGGAGCTTTCCAGGTAGAGAGAAAGGCAAGTGCAAAGGTCCGGTGGCCCAGGACTTAGAAGAGTGATGGGAAGCATAAGGTGAGGCTGGCGGGAGCGCCAGGGCCCAGCCACAGTGACCACTGCAGGCACGTGAAGGACACAATGACAATCCAATAAAAGGGGTTGACCTAGCCAGGCGTGGTGGCGCACTCTTGTAATCCCAGTACTTGGGAGGCTGAGACAGGAGGATCACAGGTTCACGGCCAGCCTCAGCAACTTTGTGAAGCCCTTGGCAACTTAGTGAGACCCTGTTTCAAAATAAAAAATAAAATAGGGCTGGGGGTGTAGCTCAAAGGCAGAACGCCCCTGGGTTCAATCCCAGTACCACAAAAAAAAAAAAAAAGGCTGACTTGGAGTGAGAGCAATGACCTAAGATTTGCATACTGGAAAATCCCCTCTTAATGAAGAACAGAGCAGATTGGGGGAAAGAAATAAGGGTGAATTTAGGGAAAGCAGATGGCGTTGGGCTTCCAATGAAATCTTGTCCAGTAGTGAAGCTGCTGGTGTGTGTATGTGAGGAGGGGGGATAGGAATGGAGGGAGGAAAGGTGCTCATGTTCAAGAGAGAGATCCAGAAGCCGGGCGTGGTGGCGCACGCTTGTAATACCAGTACTTTGGGAGGCGGAGACCGGAGGATCCGGGTTCGCGGCCAGCCTCAGCTCTCGCTCTCTCTCTCCCTGTCTCTCTCTCTCTCTCTCTCTCTCTCTCTCTCTCCTTAGTGAGGTCCTCCACAACTTTGTGAGACCCGGTTTCAAAATAAAAGCATAAAAAAAATAGGGCTGGGGGCATAGCGCAGAGGTAGAACGCCCCTGGGCTCAATCCCCGGTACCGCAAAAAAAAAAAAAAAAGAGAGATCCAGGGAGGCCACCATAGGTCCCAATCTTCCTATAGGTGTGGCCGTGTGACTTATTTCAGCCAATAAAGTATGAGCAGAAGTGACATATGACAATTCTAAGTGGGAACTTTAAGAGCCAGTAAGCAAATGAGTCTCTCCTTCATTCTACCATGGTGTCTGTCATCATTTCAAATGGTGGCCACTCTGGGTCCCTGGGCAGGAGAGCCCCAGAGCAGACCCCTAATTGACTCACTGGGTGTGTAGCATGTGTCAGAAATCAATTTCTGACATCAGAAGTCCCTGAGACTGGGGGAGTGTTTGTCCCTGCAGAAAAGCTTATCCTGTCCAAACTAGAAAAAAAGAAAAAGAAAAAGAAAAAAAAATAGGGACATGTTTGGGAAGAATTGGAATGGAAATGACAATTTTCCTGAGACTCCCCACTACTTCTTTTCAGCCTGTTCTCCAGCACCGCTCAGTACTCCCAGCCAGCCTCTGGCTCCTCGTCCCCTCCAGACTCAGCGCGACGGTGACGCAGGGGAAAGTGAGTCTACCTCCAGCAAACGTGGCCGCTAATGGTAGCAAAGTGCTTTGAAGATAAAAAGTTCTCTACAAGTGCTAAGCATTGTCATTCAGTATCAGCTGTCAGTGTGCACTCTAAAAAAGATTCCATTAAACTGCCTTGCCATTGTTTTATGATACAACCATCAGACACGCGCAAAAGGGTCAAGTCATGACCGGAATATTTAACTCCTGGTAGGAGGAGAGAGGAGTTGGAGTGGACTGGACAATGATCCAGGATCTGAAGACTGGGTGTTAATTTAGCAGTGGGACTCGTGGGCCAGAGTGACCTGGGGAATAATAGAGTTAGTGTGCTCAACTAAGGGGTCCAGTGGGGGGACAGGCCAAAAGGTGCAAAGGCCCCAGTGTCTGAGTGTGGACAGGTGAGGTGACACAGCCCATCCATACTCACAATTGTGGAAATGAGGAAGCATGGTTGCATACAGACAGCCCCTCATCCCAGTGCACACACATCCTCCTGGACATCGGTATTTCCTGTGCATCATTATCTCAGATAAAATTCTCTGGGGCCTGGGAAGCTGAGCTGGAAGCTCGGAGCTATCTCGCTCAGCCCTGTCACTCCCGTTTTGTGTTTGTATCAGACTATTCTAGTTATTCAGTCCGAGGCATCCTGTTTATGAAAAAGGTGGAGGACAAGGGTGAAAAGGACAGTATGGTGAAAGGGAGAAAAGCAAGCTTGGTGCTTGTCGGGTGGCTGGGTTGGGGCTGGTAGGCTAATGTCCATCGGTGTCCTGAGGACCCAGCAGTAGCGAGTGCAGAGGGAAGGGCTGAATTTCAATCAAACCACTACTTAGATGCACAAAGAAAGTGTGGCTGCTTAATTTTCTCTCAATGATCCAATGATACACATGAGTTTCTTGACACTGGGAATGTGTTGGGTGATAGGTTCAGAAATGGACGTTTTCAGCTTGTCAATTAGAAATGGTGTCATTTCTTCTGCAGGAGGGATCTTCTCCTGGTTAAAATCATCCCTTCCAATCCTCCCATCCATGACAGCAGGGAGGACACTGTTATCCACACCGTGTCCTCTGAGTGCTCCCTGCAGCTGCTATGAAGTGGATGTTCTGCTTTGCTCTCGGGATTTACCCCATGTGCCCCTTCCAGGTGACACTATTGCTCACCTGTCCCCCACTTGCGTGTGCCCCATTGCTGGGCTGGAAAGTGGCTTTCGTCCACTTCTTCCCATCTGGCCTGGGCGTCCCCACTTGTTTCAATCAGCATTCTTGTGGCTATGACCGAAATATCTGATGGCACAACTTAGAGGAAGAAAGATTTATTTGGAGGCTCACTGTTATGGAGGTTTCAGAGGTTTTAGTCCATGTTAGGTCTGGTCACATCTGCAGAGCTCAGAGCATGGCAGCGGGAAGCAGAGAGAGGGCAGGGAGAGGGGACACACCCCAGTGACCTACCTCCTCCAGTCACCCCTACCTGCCTATGTTGCCACTCAATAGACCCATTCAAATTATTAATCATCAATGGATTTATCCACTGATGAGATTAGAACCCTCATGACTCAACTATTTCACCGCTGGACAGTTTTGCATTGCGGGACGTTCTATATCCAGGCCACAGCACCGCCGCAAGTTGCGCTCTTTCTCAAGGTCGCCTTCACTCCTCACTGGAGCAGGAATGGTGGAGTGGCTGCAGGGAGTATGATTTATAGAGGAGGTGAATGGGAACTATGGGCACTTATACCTCTGATATATTTTCTCCATTACAAAAGTACGTTCCTTTCACCGAAGGTTTATTTTGTCTCGTCAAGTGCAGATATGCTTAGGAGATATAAAGCAAAATCCTTTCTTTCTAAGGCACCATTGAATGACTTGAGTTGGTTGGTGGCTCATCCAGTCCTGTGACTGCATAGGCCTGGCCCATTCTTTCCTCTGACAGCTATTCACCGTGCACAACTGTGTGCAAGCGCTGAGCTAGGTGTGCGGATCATAAACCAGCGAGAGTCAGGAACCACGATAAGAGCAAGTGATTAATGACCTCTGTGAAGTGTGCCACACAGGAGAATGAATAATGTTGATGGGGGATCATGGAAGGCCACCCAAGCTGGTGACCAGAGGCATGTAAGGACCATAAGGAGTTAACCAAGAGAAGAGCCCTGGGGTGTGGTGGGTGGAGAGGAGAGGCGCTCACAACAGACAGCACGTGCAGAGGTCCTGAGGTAGGAAGCTGCCCTAAGGATCCTTTTCAAAGTGACCCCTGGAAATAGGCTCTAAAGGGGGATGGAGGGAGGATCCTGCAGGAGGGAGGCTTCTGGGGAAAGGGGTAGTCAAAGGAGGATGCGTAACTAAGTCACCTTAAGGAACGGACAAGTAAAATCATGGTCCACTTCTGTACCGTTGGTTGTAGAAAACCCGCAAATTTCAAGCCTTGTCCTCATCAAGTCCAAACTGAATTGTGATCTCACATGCTTTAGCCAGTTCCCTTTGTTTCTCAGGCTCTCCCGGCTTCTGGAGGAGGCCTGGCAGGTGCCCTCACTGGGCAGACTCTGCCCCAGCTCCTGCTGTGAGCCAGGTCAGGGTCAGGCGTGGGGAGGGAGCCAGCCACGACCCTTCCCTTCAAGGAGCCCTGTTTCCACAGATCACAGCAATGGGAAGGGTCAAGGCTCCAGTCAACATCTGGATACCCTTCATCCGGGGACACCATCCCCAAATCTCAGAGGCATTTTAATCAATGCTCCATCTCCCTTACTCGCACCACCAATCTTCCACCAAGTCCTCCCGATCCTACCTGAAAAATATTTCTAGAGTCCATTTACCTCCCTCCAGCCTCACTGGGTCCACTCTTCTAAAGTTTTCAACCTGATAACTATAATAAACTTTGTGTGTGTGTGTGTGTGTGTGTGTGTGTGTGCCAGGGATTGAAGCCAGGGCCTCGGGTGTGCTAGGAACATGCCCTACCACTGAGCTACACCTCCAGCCCCTGTAACAACTTTTTTTTTTAATCAGCAACCCGGAATCTCTCTGATCTCCACCTGCAAATGTAATCATGCCACACCCTGCTCTACCCACTGAGGAGGTTTCTTTGCTCTCAGGAAGAAGACAAGGGGGTCTCTGGCCCATCTGCAAAGCTTGGAGAGATCCAGCTATTCACTGCCCACTGCCCAGCCTCACATGCCCACCCGGGGGCCCCTCACTCTCCCTTCTTGTCACCTCAGCCACCACTGAGCTCCTCAAGGAGCCATGTGCACACACCCACCAAGCACCCACACCTGCATGCCACTGTCCCTTCCTCGGCGTAGCTCCTCTGATGGCCAGAGCAGGTCAGATTTCCCTGTCACACCCTCCATCCCTCTGCCGCAGAGCACTCTTATTTTGGTGTGTTTATCTGAGTAATGATGATCTATCCCCTCTTGATTTTGAGCCTCCTGAGATCAAAGATGGTGATGTGCATCCATAACAAAGAGACCGATGCTGGGTGCAGAGGGCTGCTGAATGAATATGAGTTGAATGAGACAAAATATGGCTGTGGTGGGTGGGATTAATTGAGGAGTCTGGCCACCTCCCCAGCCTCCCTGGACAGACCTTCCAATGGCCAGCAAGGCCCGACACCGTCCGCACCCCTCCTCCAGCTCCCGCCCTCTGACAGCTGCGCTCCCCTGTCTCTGGAGCGCACGTGGCCCTGGCCTCGCCGCCGTTCTGCCTTCCTTGGAGTTCTGCGACAGGCCAAGTGGGTCCCAGCTGCAGGGCTTTGCACTATAAGAAGGGCACAGACAATCTCATTTTGGTAGATGAAGGAAGTAATCAGGGAGGCTAGATGACGCGCCCAACATCACACAGCTGGAAGAGTCCGAGATGAGATTTGAACCCAAGCAGTCTCTCTCTAGAGCAGGGAGGAACACACTACGGCGTGCAGGCCAACTCCAGCCCATCGGGTGTTCGTGTGCAGTCTGCAAGCTAAGAATGGTTTTTATCTGTTTAAATAGTTGAAGAAAAAAGATGCGACAGAAACCCTATATGGCCCACAATGCCTAAAATATTTACTAGGATAAACATATCACATTAAGATTCCCTGGGCACGCCACGTGTGTACACAGGCGACACGGAAGAAAGGCTGCATATTTAAATGCCATCCACTGGGCTCCTCCCAGCTCTGGGCAGCAGCTACGCACCCTCCACCCTAGTGGCTATTGCTCACTGAGCACCTCCCAGCCTCCACCACGGAGGCACGAAAAAGGAGGCCCAGAGATAAAGCGATGTGGCTAAGTTCATATTTTGAGAGACAGAACTGGGAGTGGAATCAGAGTAATGGGGCTGGGCAGGCCTCTAATGCTCACTTATCCTGAGCTCCTCATTTTATGGCTTCATAAAGGACAGCAGCTGAGACCGGGAGGCAGGTGCACTGGGGTTAAGGCACACAGCCCGCCCCCTCCCTTACCAGCCCTGGTGTGCATGCGCAGCCTGGGTCCTTTCCCCTCTGACCTTCCTGCTCACCCACCACCGCTGTGCCCGCGAGGACGACTCCAGGTACAAATTAAGTGAAGGGGAAAACTGAACTGATACGATCTGAGCGAGGGAAGCACAAAGGCCCCGATTTCCTCTCCGCATTATACAGGAAGAGCTGGGCCGCGTGGGGAGCCGGCGCGGGGCCTTTTGATGTCTGCCTTCCTGCGAGTAACAAGCAGGAGGACATGAGAAGGTTTGCCTCCTCCATGCAAACTCACAACAGCAGGTTTCCAGCCATGCCTGAAACGAACCCAGACATGAAAAACGAGAAAGGGAAATGAAGAGGGACGAGAGAGACGACTGTTGTTGAGAGAGCTTTCAGGACAAAGAGAGCCTTTAAAACTGACGATAGCACACATTAAAGAGCTTACAAACACCCCCAACCCAGCCCTGTGCTCCTGATGTATCCTCAGGGGACACCAAGCCCGAGCCAGGGCCCTCTGTGGCTAAGTCCCACGCGGGATGGGGACACAAAGCCCCACACCTGAGCTACAACTTCTGATGGCCAGAGCCAGGATGCTGCCACTGGCTAGTCACTTCCACCAGCAGAAGCACCAGGCCTGGGGGGGTCCCGAGAACCTCATGCCCAGCTTGGGTATGTGTGGTACCATTTGTGACATGCGCCCAAGGTGTATCAGACGGGGAACGGGCATGCAAGAAGTCAGGGTGGCACTTAGACCCGAAGGGAAAGAACCAGTTGGTCAATCTCTCTCTCTCTCTCTCTCTCTCTCTCTCTCTCTCTCTCTCTCCTCTCTCTCTCTCTCCTCTCTCTCTCTCTCTCTCTCTCTCTCTCCTCTCTCTCTCTCTCTCTCTCTCCTCTCTCTCTCTCTCTCTGTCTCTCTCTCCACTTCTTATCACAGTGAGGTGGGAGGCTAGCATGTGACTCCCTAAGATTTTGACCTAAATTACCTTGTGCTTATTCTATAGAGCAGTAGTTCTGGGACATTCTAAGGTACCAACTGACAAAGCCCTGTGTCATTGTGACACCTTGCTGCCTTCATTCACTACATTGACTGCTAAAATACTTTAGGAACTATGGAAGGAAATGTATATACATTTTAGGGGGTACTCGGAATTGAACTCAGGGGCATTCTACCTCTGAGCTACACCCCCAGCCCTTTTTACTTTTTTAAAAATTTGAAACAGGGTTTCACTAAGTTGCTGAGAGTCTCACTATGCTCCTGAGGCTGGCCTCGAATCTGTGATTCTCCTGTCTCAGCCTCCCAAGAACTGAGATTACAGGTGTGTAATCTCACCATGCCCAGCTTCAATGAAAATATTTAAAGACAAGAAATAGAAAAAAAACAGGAGTAGCTTTTTCATTCCAGAGAGGGGACTTAGTATGATGTATTAGCTCCTTCTCTTAGTTGAACCCTTTATGGCATGTTTTTTTTTCTTGGTATCCCAACAACTCTATTGTCATTATTTTACAGATGGAGGAACTAAGCAAGGTTAATTGACTTTCCCACAGAGGCCGAGTTCTGAGTGAGGAGGTCGGCCTTCCATCTCAGGGTGGTCTGATTTTAAGGCGTAGAGTCTTTTAGGACAGTGTTGCTGGTCTCTCTCTTACACAGCCGTGTGGCCCCCTCACCAAGAGCGTGTGCATTTGTGTCTGCAGCTCCTATTGGGAATGGATGTTCCTTGAAAACATCAGCATAACTTGGACTTGTGGCTGTCTGGACTTGGACTTGTCAGGGTGTCCGCTCTGCCAGCAGCAAACCAGGTCAGAGGAGAAGGTCTCCTGCGGTTGACACGCATAAATCCCACGTGCTCTGTGTTCAGACTGACGTCCCAGCCTGACTTCTACCCTCAATGCTCTAGACTTGTATTTCCACTTGTTACACACCAGCTCATGCTGACGGCAGGTGGGCACTCCACACTCTGCGTGGCCAATACTCTGGCGTTTCCCCTGCAAGCCTCTCCCCATCGGCCCCGGTCTTCCTTATCCCAATCAATGGCACTGCCGCTCCTCCAGTTGGCCTGGCCAAAAGTTTTAAAAGGTCTCCTTCAGTAGGAGTTCCCCTAGAAGCAAACCATGGGGCGAGACCGAGTGCTAGTGGTCTGTTTGGGGGTGTGGGGAGGTGAGACAGGAAAGAGATGTGGCCAGCAAATGGCCTTTTAATCAACCAGACATGGTGGCACATGCCTGTAATCCCATTACTTGGGAGGCTAAGATAGGAAGATGACAGGTTGGAGGCTAGCCTCAGCAATTTAATGAGACCCTCAGCAACTTAGAGAGACCTTGTTTCAAAATTACAAAATAAAACAGGGATAGGGGTATAGCTCAAAGGTAGAATACCCCTGGGTTTAATCCCCAATCACACACACACACACACACACACACACACACACACACACCTGTTCTCAAGTGAGTTACCAGTATGGGCAACAGGCTGCCCCTGCTGGGGAACTCGGGGAGTCAGTGCAGAGCGCAGACCCAGGGTTAGCTCCCGTGGAGGTGGGGAACTGGGCTGTGTGCACCCAGGGGATCCATCTGGCCTTCTTGGGCACATGGGCACACGAGTGAGCTTTAGCAGTCCAAGGAAACAGACAAAACAGGACACACAGGTCGGCACTGGGAGTGGGGCTCTGAAGAGATAAAGAAAGGACAGACAGGCGTGGCATCGACACAGCTGCTGCAGAATCCCTGACACGCACATCCGCCTTCCACAGCACACAGCCTGTCGGTCCAGCAGCAAACCCTGCAGCTCTGCTTGGAAGCACAGTCCAAATCTGGCCTCTTTCACCCTACCCGTTCTCACCGGGCCCATTGCGTTACCCCTAGCTGGTCTCTCCGCTCTCCTCCCTTGCATCCTCCTGTCTTTTCCATACTTGGAAACCAAGGGATCCTTTAAATTACAATCAAGTTATCCCCTGCCCAAAGCCACTATCAGCTTCCCACCTCGCTTGGAGCAAACCCGCCGTCCTTAGCCCAGCCTGCAGGTCCTACAGAAGCAGCCATCCTGACTCTGAGGTCCCCTCCTGCCACGCCCTCCCTTCTTTCTCCTCTTCCACCACAAGGGCGACTCCTCCAAAGGGCCGCGCACATTCTCCCCGTGAGATCTGGGCATGGGCTGCCTCCTAGTCTGGGACTGGCACCCCACGCTTGCCTCTAGTCTCAGCTGTTCCTTTCCCCCGAGGGAGGAGCACCTGTCACTCTGACCCTCCTGCCTGTGTTGTTCTTCTCAGTGCCAGGGACTCTCAGAAAGCACCCAGGTACTGCCGTCCCCTTCTCTGCCCTAGTCTTATTTATTTATTTATTTATTTTTTGCGGTACTGGGGATTGAACGCAGGGGTGGTCTACCTCTGCGCTACACCCCCGGCCCTATTTTTTATACTTTATTTTGAAACCGGGTCTCATGAAGTTGCAGAGGGCCTTCACTAAGTAGAGAGAGAGAGAGAGAGAGAGAGAGAGAGAGAGAAAGCTGAGGCTGGCCGCGAACCCGGATCCTCCGGTCTCCGCCTCCCAAAGTACTGGGATTACAAGCGTGCGCCACCAAGCCCAGCTTGCCCTAGTCTTAAAGGAGAGAGAAATGGGCTGAGGCAAGAGGACAGCACCAAGCTATTTATGCCTCGACTCACTGTCCATCAGCCAAGTCATCCCACCTCTTTTGGGACAAAGTAAAGGGATTAGAGACACCCGTACTCTCAGAGCCCCTGTTAGCTTAGTGGAGCCCCGTGTATGGAGGAAGCCCCGGGAGTGGTGGATTACTCCCCACACGCACAAACTGCAGGGCTTATTCTGCGTGTGGTATTGTTTTGTATCTATTACACGATGGCCCAGGTCCCCTAGGCTCCCCTTTACTGGTTCTGCATGTTCACCCTCAAGCTTCTGGGCTTGGCTTTCCCACCTACAACTTCCTTCCAGGGGATGGCCCTGGCTGCTGCAGCTGCTTGGTCTGGGGGCTGCAGAGAGGGCCAGAGAGCCTGCAAGGTCACTCCCCATCCCCCTCCCAGTCCAGGCCCCATGGGTCGGGGAGCGAAGGCCCAGCGCCTTGCTTCATAGAGAAGCAGACCCTGAGAGGTGGTTGGGAAGGCTGGGCCTCCTATAAAAGTGCGCTTCTCTTTGGCTCCTTCCCCTTACTTGTCCTGCTTCCCTACTCCCTCGCCGATCTCCCTTGAGAGTGCTTCCTTAATAAACCACCGGCCCGGCCAGAACCCTTGTCTCAGCATCTTCTTCTAGGGAAGTAAGACCAAAGGCACTCGTGGCTCATTTCATTTCCCTTACCTAGAATATAAGTTCCCAAGGGCCCACAGTTTTCCAGTTTTGTTCAGTTTTGTATTCTCAGCAACTAAAACAGTGCCTTGCATACAGAAGGAGCTCAATAAATACTAAATGGATGCATGAGTGTAGGGATGTATGTCAATTGACAAATAGACAACAAGATCATTTCTTGGGAATGCTTCCACTGTCCCATTCTATGGACTGCTGTGTCCTTCATGCTCAAAGTCATTTGTAGCACAAAGTAGATGCTCAGTTCATATTTATTGACCAACTCTCATAGCCCCTGTCTGCTCTACTTGGCGACTGTTTTAGAGAAACTGCCTATGTGCCTGACCCTTCACCAAGGCTCCCTCAAGAGCCAGCCCCTGCCTGGCTTCTCTCTGTCTCCTCCTAGATCCTTGGCACAGAGCTGGTCCTCAGTATAAAACTGCCAAATTGCAGGATGGTGTAATTAAATTCCTGGCTGCAGCAGTCAGCCAGCCCCTCAGTCACTCCACTACCACTAGCCTATCTTTCATTACACCAGCCACCCTGCAGCATGACAGAGCTGTCCCCAGGAAAGCACCCCAGCCCCCATTCCAGGGCCCCCAGGGATCTGGACCTGTGGGTATAAAGTGGGAACCAGGAAGAATGGGCAGGAATCACAGACCTGCTGAGCCCCGGCACTCAGAGAGGAGACTGCAGAGAGCCTTCAGGGCCATAAGATGGACGTGCCTTGGTAGGAGCATTTAAACACGTGAGAGAGTAGGAAGCTCCGAAGGAGCTCTTTGGGCCGCAGGTCAAAGCAAGGCCGTGGTGGGGTCGGCCTCACTGAATTTGGGCTCCTATGACAACATACCATAAACTAGGTGGCTTAAAGAACAGACACTCGCTGTTCACGGCTGTGGGGTCCGGGAAGTCCAGACCAAGCAGCAGCTGACTGGGTTCCTGGGAGGGCTCCCGTCCTGGTTTGTGGACAGCTGCCTTCTTGTCACATCCTCTCAGACAGCAAAGGCGATCATCTCTCTGCCTCTTCTCATAGGGCACCCATGCCAGCATAAGGTCCCGTGTACCAGTCACCGCCCAAAGACCCTGCCTCCCAAATCCATCATATTGGTGAGAAGGCTGCAACAGATGGATTTGGGGGTAGGTTGGGGGGAACAAACATTAAGTCCATAGCAGAAGTCCAGATTCTAATGCTCGCATAAAAGCTTCTACAACACTGGAGATGTGTAAGTATTCAAACTCTTTAGGTCTATGAACTGGTTTAATCATGACAATAACTCTTAGAGGGGCCACTACCAGGGTTGGACTAGGAGGAGGCGAGCAAGGGGCCCTGAAAATACAGCGATGTCTGCCACACGGCTTGGGTAGGCTGACCAGGAGCTCCTCGGAGCACCTTGGACAGGTTCACACGGTGTCTGACTTATCTATCATGGCGTGACAATGTGCTCCCAAACCTCGCAGCTGGAGACAACAAGCATGTCAGTTCATGCCGTTCCTGAGGGCCGCGAGTGGAGACGCGCCTTGGCTGGGAAGTGCTGGGTCTCTAAGGGGGCAGAGGGCAGGCTGTCAGCTGGGGCTGAAGTCATCCAGGATCCAGAATCCGCATTCAGATGTCCTCACGTGCTTGTGGAGAGGCCTGCTTCTCCCTGGATACTGCCTGGGGCTTCAGCTCTTGCCCCCTGGGCCTCTCCCTTGGGCTGCTCATTGACAGGGCGACAGCTTGCTTTCTAGAGCAAAAGATTTGAGAGAGGGCAGGAGAGAGGAAGACAGAGAGACAGAAGGAGCATGCTGTCAGCTAAGAGAGGAGCCACATCTTCTATAACTATTCTCAGAAAGGACACCCCGCCACTTCTGCCATTTTCTTTCTGGACATGCAGCCAACCCTGGTACAATGTGGGAGAGGACTAAGCAGTGTGGATGCCAGCAGGCATGGGTGACCGGGCCATCTGCCAGGCTAATGACCAGCCTTGGGTGGGTGAATGAGAGGCAGGTGATAGGTCATCCGTAAACAGTTCCTTGAGGCCAGGGACTGTGCACAGCCTAGGGAGGCTGGCTGGCCCTGGGCAGCAGCAGGCCCAACATTAAGGAGTACATCTAAGTCTGTTCAAGCTGCGATAACAAAATACTACAGACGGAGCAACTTAGAAACAGAAGAAACGTATTTCTCTCAGTTCTGGAGGTCTGGAAGTCTGAGGTCAAGGCACGGACAGATTTTGTGTCTGGTGAGAGTCTGTTCCTCATATATGACGTTTTCTTGCTGTATCCCCAACATGGCAGAAGGGACAAAAAAAGCTCCCTCAGGTCACTTTTATAAGGGTGCTGTGTCTTAGTCACCTCCCCAACGACCCACCTACTGGTACCATCAGAATAGGGATTAAGCTTCAACACGTGAATCTGGGGAGGACACAGATAGTCAGATCATGGCAGAGCACAACAGACTGTTCCTGTGGCTGCCTCCGCTATCTACCCAGTCACTCCTAAGAGATAACCCTTCCTTGTTTTGTTTTTCCTTTGTAGTACTGGGAATTGAACCTAGGGGCGCTCTACTTCTGAGCTACACCCCCAGCCCTTTATATTTTTTATTTTGAAATAGGGTCTCACTAAGTTGCTGAGGCTGGCCTCAGACCTGCGATCCTCCTGAATCAGCCTCCCAAGCACTGGGATCACAGGTGTGCGCCTGCACCCAGGTGGGAGATGGTTTTACTGGCATGTAATAGCCAAGACTATTCCCCACTGCTCAAGCCACCCCAGGTGCAAGGCCAAGACCACTGAGTGGGGGCATGTCCCGGCTAAGTGTGGACACAGGGTGCAGTCATGGCAGTGAACACACAAGGGTTTCACCAGCTTCCAACAGAGCCTGCTTGCCTTTTGAAATGACCGATGTGCACACGCCGGTCACTCCAGAGACTAACAGATCCCTTCTGTCCCATTACCTGAAACTGAGGACTCAATACAGCGCGGATGGTCTGAGTGATTATAAAGGCAATTAAAGGCTCGGCTCTGTAGCCCGATGCCAACATGTGGGCCTTTGTGCATGGATAACTCGGCTCTTTCTGCACAGGAAAACAACTTTATCTTATTTTCTGCCAGACCTAGGGGTTACTGGGGAGGCCAGCTTCGGTGATCGTACACAGAGGCTAATTTGTACGGCCACTGCCACGCTGGGAGGGACAGTGACACACCACGCACAGTGCTGGAGACAGTGTGCCATTGAATTGGATCTTAATATTCTAGTCCATGAGCCAGCAGTTGCACTAGAGCTCGGTTTAAGAAAAAAAAAAGGGTAGGAAAAACCCCACACACATTCTTTCAATTTCTAAAGGGAAATTTGACTCGAGCAGTAGAACAAAGGATGAAGAAATGGAAGTAAAAGAAAATCAAAGAAAAAGTGATTTGGATTCAAGGGGATCAGATGTTTCATTTATTGCAGGTTGGAGACCTTCAATCAGTCAAATGAAAGGAACATTTGTATTAAAATACCTACGAGGCAGAGAGAAGGCCTTGATGGGGTGCAGGAGAGTTGAGTTACAGCAATCTTGCTGAGAGATATGAACCCACCTCCGAGGCTATCTGTTCCCAATATTGAAGGTTCTCTGTGTCACAAACCCGAGATGAAAGGTACTTGTTTTGACATCTGGGTCTGGAAGCCAGACGCTGAAATTAGCAGCGTTCTCAAAGTACGTGCTGCAGGGAAGTGGAGCCCAGAATGGAGGGAAAATGTCGCCCCTTTATTAAAGTGTCCCACCGAGGGCCCCAGTCACCCGTGTGGGCGGGGTGCAGGCAGGAGTGATGGAGATGCCCCCTGCCAGATGGGAAGGGGCAGGGGAAAGGGCACGGTGCTGGAGGTCAGGGACCCAGAGTACAGTCCCTCTTCTGCCCATGGGACGGTGGCTCCACCAAGACTGGGACTTGGCCTATCTGGTTCACAGTGCCCGGAACACAGGAGGTGCCCGATAGATAGAAGTCAAATGAATGTGTGAATGAATAAGCAATGAGCCCTGAGGTAGAGCCTTCTCCCCTTTGAACCTCAATCTTGTGAAATCGGGAGTTGGATTAAAGATCTCCCCAGGTGCATGAGTACCACTGATGGTTGGGTACCATGTGGGTAGGTTTGGGTGATAAACAAGGATATGGCATTAAATAATACTAACTTATAAGGAGTTAATACTATTCTGCATTCTTTCTAGCCTCCGATTTCCTGTATGAGAAATCCTCAGTCCAATGCTAATATGTTTTTCACCCCTCCCCAGTGTTTCCAACTTCTATGCACACTGGTAAGAGAAGAGGGCGCAGGCTCACCTCCCGCAGCAGGCCACAGCATCCAGCTAGAGTTTATAAGCTGATTTCTTTCCTTCCTACTTGTTTTCGTAGTTACCTGTTTGTTTAAGGCAAGTGATAGTAGTTTTTCTTTTGTAGAGCTGATTTCTATAAGGCTTCTTTATCAAACAAAGGGATATAAGGAACCATGAACTGATGTCAAGAAACCATTGAATAGATAGTTCTAGTGGGATGCAGATCCAGTAAACATCAGAAGGGTGAGACATGAATGCCTTTGGTTTGGGATAAACTGTCCCAGCTGACATCCAAGGTCCCTTCTAGAACTATTGGCCATCTGAAGTCTAGGACTATACCTCTCTGGTTTGTGTAAAACAGGCCCAGCAGACTCCGGCAAAAAGGCAGCTGCAGCCCAAACCCTAGGAGGATGGTCTATTCCTACATCCATTTTTTCATTCTTTCGATAAATATTTATTGAGGGTGTATTATGGGCGCACTTCCATTGCAGGTGCTGTATAGAGTTCCACACTAACTGTGGTTTCAGGCACCCCAAGGGGATCTTGGAAAGTATTCCCTGTGGGTAAGGGAGGTCTACTATAAAAAATAGGGGAAAAATCCCAGCCATCATGGAGCTTCTGTTCTAGTGGTTTGAGGAAGGACAGGGACCAGTGGAGGACAACGAGGTGTCTCAGTGCATAGTTTAAGGTGCCGCTCTTGGGCTGTGTACACCCTGGCCCCGGCTTCAGGGGAGTGCCCATCCTGGCCATAACCTGGCCTACTGAACCCTGCTTCCAAAAGTTCTGGAGGAATTGGACTTGAGTGGGTCCAGAAAAGTATTCTACAAGAACAGCCCAGATCATTTCTGTGCACATCCAGGGTTAAGAACCATTGACACGGACCAAGAAACCTTTAAATTGTATGGTGTGGCATTTCTCAAAGGCATCAACCTTCTTAGTCACTAAGTCGATACATGTTTTCCAAATGAATTAACTAGAGAGTGAATAAGTCAATATGTTGCCACTCACCATAATGACAAAAATAGCTCCTGTCCCCTGCGAACTTGCTAAGTGTCAGACGCTGTCACTAGCTCTTCTCACTTCCTGCTTCCTTCTGTCCTTACGACCACCCCCGGGAGAGGTGTTACCATCATCGCCCCATTTTGCGGATGAGGAAACGGGTGCAGGGAACTCTTCCCTGCCTTAAATAGACACTTGCCTTAAATAGACAGGTAACTATAAAAACAAGTAGGAAGGAAAGAAATCAGCTTATAAACTCTAGGTCCACCTGCATCTCAGCTTGTCTGAGATGGCCCTGGAAGGCATGTCCCTGACCACTGGGCCCCATTGCCTCTCTATGGAGGTCCTGATGCCTGCGCCTGGGTGGCCAAGGGTGTGTGTGAAAATGAGTAAAGTAGGGGGTCATTTGCATCTTAAAGACAGCACATAGAGGCTGAGGGTGTAGCGCAGGGGTAGAGCACTTGCTTACCCTAGCACATGCAAGGCCCTGGGTTCAATCACCAGCACCCCTAAATGAAATAAAACAAAAAACAACAGCACATAGGGACGGTCATTATTCCCACCAAAAACTGTGTTCCTCCTCATTCTCCAAACAGCAGGCCCACTCCAGTGTCACTGTGCTTCCATGTTTGTTAAAACTGTGACTATAGAGTAACATTCCTCTGCGTAGGAGGCAGTGTGAGTGCAATGGCCCATAGTGGCTCTCCTCCCGCCGAGTGTTGAGTGTTGGGAGAGCCTTGGGGAAGGGTGGGGAGTGTAGCAACTGGAAATAGGTGCTGTTCAATGTCTCCAGACCTTCTGGCTTATAAAAAAAAAATAAAAATAAAAAGTAAGAAATTCAGATCTAGTTGTGAAATCTCTTAATTTCCATGTGACGTCTAATTTACAACTAACTGTGTGGGGCAAATGCCTGTAAAACCTGAGTGTACGTCTTCTGGAAAATTCCAAGCTGGAGAGAAAGCCCTGAGAGACCTGGTCTAAGATCACTGCTGCATCTGAGATGATGGCTTTCCCTGTGCCTTGGATCTACAGCTGTAAGAAGGACACGGACAATATTATGAATGTCTTCTTCAACTTTCACGATAATTTCTCTGTATTAAGCATGGTGCCTGATGGGAGATTTAAAGATTAACTCAATATGCCCATCATGGAGTGAGAGAGACAACAGAACCTGAGCTCCAGGTCTGCAGCACAGGGGCTGCTATGAGATAACAGCATGGCGACACCAGGGGAAAGCTGACTGTTCTGCCTGGGTGAGATGACATTGCAGCCAGGCCTGGAAGGCTGACTTTCCCAGGTAGCAAGGGTGGAAAGAAAATGACTTTTGTTACCAAGATGCTCTGTATACAGACCCAGCATGAGTCTCTTAGGTGTTCAGAAGTCATGCATGTACGCCCATAACTGGTTTGCAGAGTGTGCAAACGGACACTACGAAGCCCCAGAGGACCTCTCTGCTTTGTTTATTAATTGCTTATCTAAGTGTAAACCTACACTCATAGTTCTTTCCCTGAGCCCTCCCCGTGCTCTGTCTTCCTGGAGCCCGGGGTGGACATTTTGGCGCGGTCTCTAACTCCAATCTCTTCCTCACTCTGCACACAGACCCACAGAAGTGTCCCTCGAATTGGACCGTCCTTGTCCACCACTTGCAGCTACACTGAAGCCGCTCAGCTCTTGTGCGGACTTTTGCTTTTGTCTTCTCTTTGCTCCTCGTGTTTCTTGTCTCTCTTCCAACTTAATCTATTGCTGGTTGCAAAACTGAGATTTGACCACATGGTTCTTGGGCTTTGAGCCTCCAGTGGCCTCCCCTGACCTCAGGACAAAGCCCAGAGTGTAGCAGGGCATCCACAGCCCTTTATGCTGTGGACCCAGCCTGTGCTTCCCTGCTCACCAGCCTTTATCAACACTGCCCTAAAACATATGCTCCCGGGCACTCTGTATTCCTGCCTACCAAATGCTCCCAGAACGTGCCTGGCATCCCCCCACCGATGCTGTCTACCACGGGCTCTTCTTTTCTCCCTTGCATGACTTTGCTGCTGCTTTCAGCTGTACAACCAACAGCAGGCTCAAGTGTTCCCTCCCCGGGAAGCCTCTAGCTATGATCCCCCGGCAGGACAGGGCAATCTGCAGATAGAAGCAAAAAGTGAAGGCCAGTGAAGTAGGTGGGGTGTCCAAGGTTCCAGAGGGAAAGGCCTTTCTGAGAAGTCATTTTTGCAAAAGCCTGGACCAAACAGAACCCTTGCACCAACCACAGAGACCCAGCCAACCACAGAAAGAGAGAGAAAGCAATTTCACACGTTGGAAAAAGGCCCGGGGCAGAAGAAAATGAAAAGCCACCAGTTGGCAGGAGGTGCTGCTGAGGTTCGGCAGGAAACTCAGATCAAATGGGAGGCTGGGATGTTTCTGGGAAGCACATGGGCCCCAGGCCTCACTGGCTGCCTGACACTGGCCTCCGAGGAGCAGGGCGGCCTCTTCTGCAAGGCGTTCAGCCAGCCACACACTGGGGCACTGGGGCTTGCTCTTGGCCAATGAGGCCAAGTAGGTGGACTATTGGGGGACTCTGCGTCAGTCACCTGGGAGGACAGTGACATGTCCAGCCAGGTCCTCCCCCTTTCTGCCTTCGACATGCAGACATTTTCTGGGTAAAGCAAAAGTCTCAAATTCAAACATCTGGGCCAGGCAGGTGACAAGAGAGAACAATGTCACCCAGCAGAGACTCGGATGAGCAGATTGCCAATTTTTGTTACAGCCATGGATTTTTCTAGAGACGTGATGCTGGAACTTTGATGGGAAATCTCTTGTCAAAATGTTTGCTCATATTTTACAACTTCTTACAGTGCAAAAGAAATAAGATCACCTTATCCAACCTCTTATGTATATATTCAGATTAAACTCATTAATTTAGAACCAATAAATATGGTCCACAATTTTGCATATCTCCTTTTGGCTGATAATTGATAATCTGCCACTTAGTTCCATTTTTCTTAATATGTAGTCACGTGGCCCTGCAGAAACTGGGCTTTAGTATGCAATAACAATTGTAAAATTTTCTTTGTGCAGTCCCCTTGTGTCTATATTTTTCTGGGAAAGTAGCACCCATATTGTTATGATTTTTAAGTACAAGTACAAGAAGAGCTTTTAGATATCAGCTGTCCTTGACTTTCACACACACACACACACACACACACAGACACACACACACAATTGTTCAGCTTAGGAAACAGAACCAGAGAGGGGACCATCTCGTTCAGTGCCACAGAACAAGTTAGAATTTCCATTAGCACCTCATGAACCTTTGTAGATCCTGTACACCCACGGGTGTCCATGTTTGTGTGTTCCCGGGTTCTTAAGAAAAAGCCCACCGGGTTGCCAGATGTGCCGAGCTCAAGGGATCCCAAGGAAGTGGTTTGCCAGCGATGGGAAGCAGACCCAGGCGCGCTGCAATCTGGCCTTCCCATCAGCCTCGCCTTTCTGCCCGCGGGAGATAAGGGTCCAGCGCAGAGGAAACTGACTCAGCCATGCGCCACAGGAATGATATTCTTTGCCTTCTTTTGTCTGTGGCCTTTGGCAGGCCACCATTTCCCCTTAGGCACACTGAAGCCCTGGGACCCTTCGGCCCTGGGAGAGGGAAGGCACCTCGCCGCGGCCAGTCCCAGCCTTCCCCACCTCCTTCCGTTCCTCCTGGTCTCCCTTTCTCTAGGCCTCTGTTGAAAGACAGCACCCAAAACGTGTCTTTCGGCTCCACATGTCAGCTCTTGCACACCTCTGGAGAAGCTACAGGAGAGAGAGCCACGCTTAACACAAAGGCATGGGTACCAGTGGGGGATTACAGGCTCTGTGGGGGACTTCCTAGAAAATGTCCCATGACACCTCTAGAGGGACCAGCTTCTAGCAAGATTGCCCTAAAGATCAAGGGGACCCTAGTTGCCTGTGCCTTTCTGATCCCCTGTGCCCCATTTATTTTCATGTTAGCACTGACCATGGCTACACAGTCCTTATTTTTATCTTAAAATGTATTCAAACACATATGCATATTTATGCCTATGCATGAGAAAGGGAGGCCAGGAGAGAGGAGGGCAGGAGGGGAAAGGGAGAGGGGAGCACCTGATGTGTTTTCAAGTCCTCCCAGCAACCAGCCATAGGTTTTATTGTCCCCATTTTCCCGATGAGGTCACTGAGGCTCCTCTCCATTGCTCGCTTTCATTCTTTCCCTCTCCTGTGCTCTCCTTCTCTGCATCAATATCATGTTTATCCACTAAGTCAGATTTGGTCCGGGGTTGCCTGGCTGCACAGCTGTCGCGTGTGTGTGCAGCTGCGGTCCTGCAATCCATCTCACCGTGGGGCTCCCTGAAGGGGGGTGTGCGTGGGTGCCTTGGATACTCATGGGGAGTCACAGGGCACTGCTAAACGCTCTTGTGCTGGGCAGATGTTGCCCCAGAATAGAGCACCACTAGGGTCGGGACAGGAACTACGGGTCTGGAGTCCATGAAAGCAGGGGTACCCCTGTTGGCCGTGCCACTTTGAGCTAATGGAGCAACTTCTCTGCATGTATCAAGCAAAACAGTACTAACTAGTCCTCCTACTAATGGCATAAGCAGGTATACCCCTGTTGGCCGTGCCACTTTGAGCTAATGGAGTAACTTCTCTGCACGTATCAAGCAAAACAGTACTAACTAGTCCTCCTACTAATGGCATAAGCAGGTATACCCCTGTTGGCCGTGCCACTTTGAGCTAATGGAGCAACTTCTCTGCATGTATCAAGCAAAACAGCACTAACTAGTCCTCCTACTAATGGCATAAGGTCGTTGTAAACAAGAGCCAAGACAATGGAGTGTTGCCAAAGAAACAGAGACCATAGGTGGCACTTGAAATGATTTTAGATGATGCTCAGATGGCAATAAATAGCATCGCTTCACACCAGTAAATACATTATGCCCTTTTAAACTCTCTTTGGATTTTCCTAATTACATCAAGAAAGTCTCCATCAGGGCTAGCGTGTCTTTAACGCCTAACACTTGCTAATTATTTTTGTTGTTTTGTTCTCTGTGTTTTAACAGAGAGAAGACTTCAGGCACAGAGTCTACTGCAGGCAGCAGTATTGAAGTAGAATTTAATAAATACTTTCTTTTTATTGGGGTAATTTTTATGGTGACTGGTTGTCTATTTATAGTAGTAACATGAAAAATCTGCTTGGCTGGTAAATGGATTGAAGTTTTAAAAGCAGGTCCATTTAGAGGAAAGAAAGCATTAAGTAGATAATAGTGCCAAGCACAGCCCAACAGGGCCAAGATTAGGAAGGGAGCTCACGAGCAATGCGAAGTTTCAGAATGATCGAGAGGGTCTGCATCAGGAGGTCGGCACTGTAATGATGATGTTGTTTTGGCATCAACTTAAGAGGTGCTGTGGGACCCCGAGAAGCAGGACACATTCCTAATGCAGGCCCCTCCCCCATTCCCTCCACCACTGGTACTCACACCAGGAAGAACCAGTCTAGGTCACATGGGCAAGGCAGAAGCCTGGATGAGCCCCCAGCTGAAGCCTGGACACCAGGGGACAGAAGGTTCTGGCTTTGTCTCTGCTATGTGTCATTTCAGTGCCTCCGTTTCTTCATCTAAAACAGATGGGACAAACCAGTTGGTTTGGACCCTTGTGGTTCCGAGGCTCTGACAACCTTCGGTTGGTTTGTTCCTCCTTTTCTCTGTCAGGCTTAAAGCCAGATTTTCCAAAGAGAACTGGTCTTCACCACACGAGCCCCGGGCTTCCCCTCTAAGGAAGGTCACTATGGGATGATGCTGGAGCAAAAAATGGGGGGTCAGAAAAGTTCACTTGACCTTTCTGAGTTTCAGTTCCTTCTTTGCAAAATGCTGTTCCTGATAGTGCTAACTTCGTGGGGTTCTGTGACTTCAATAAGGTCCTGTAATGTCTCACAAAATGTGGGGAAGTGAGAGACACATCAGTGTCCGTGGATGAGGTGTTAAGTCATATGGACTCAGAGAGCAGGTTTCCCTCCTGCATCAAGGAGAAAGGCTCCCTTTGGTGCAACTATGGCTGAAGGGCTTCTCTGACACTGGCCAAATATCCCTTTAATTAAGTAGAGAGCGAAACTTAGGCTCTTGGCACACAGTGGGTTCAACTGGGGTATGAGAGGGCTGCTCAGAGGGCTCGGAAGACGGCATCCCCTGGCGAGCCTGGAAGCAGAACGGGGGCCACAGGGACAGTGCATCTGACTTGTCCCTCAAGACAGAGACAGCTTCCTCCAGTCAAAACAGACCTGGAAAGGTAGACCAGCCATCGGGAGGGGCGACTCCCCTAGAACCAGGGGATCTTGGCCTAGTTTGTGCCACAGACCCTCTGGTGAGCCTGCCAACCCGTTTACAAAATAATGTGGGGTTTTTAATACGATATAAAAATATCTGCACTATTCTGGCGGGTTTTTAAAAATGATAATTAAAAATACATGACACAAAATTTACTGTTTGGGATTTTTTTTCCTATGGAGAGCAAAATCTGGGGCATACCCCAACTCTTTTATTTTTTATTTTTTATTTTGAGACAGGATCTTACTTACTTGCCCAGGATGGCCTCGAACTTGTGATTTTCCTTCCTCAGCCTCCTGAGTCACGAGAGTTGCAGGCATGTGCCACTGCTCTGGGCCACTTTAGCAATTTTTTTTTTTTTGGTACTGGGAATTGAACCCAATATTCTCCCTCTGAGCTACTCCCCCAGCCCTATTTTATTTTTTATTTTGAAACAGGATCTCTCACTCTCACTATGCTACTGAGGCTGGCCTCGAACCTGTGATCCTCCTGTCTCCACCTCCTAAGTACTGGGATCACAGATGTGTGCCATCACGCCCAGCTACACTTTTTACGGGTATAGTCCAGCAGCATTAAGCACATTCACACTGTTGCACAACCAGCACCAGTGTCCACTGCCAGAACTTTTTTGTCTTCCCAACTGAAACTCTCCCCATTAAACAACAGCTCCCTACTCCTCCCCCGCCCTCCTCTGCACTGCACTCTACTTGCTGCTCACGAAACTGACAACTCTGTGTACTTGTATAAGTGGCATCACACAAAATTTGTCCTTATATGTCTGCCTTATTTCACTTAGCATAAAGTCTCCAGGGTTCATTACAGAATGTAATGTTTTCATATGCATGAATACAGAAAATGGTATTACAAATAAAACATTATATATATAAATAACAATTCTCTAAATTTTTTTCAAATCAATATAGTATCATATGTGCTTTTACTAAATAACAAAATATAGAAGTGGGCCTAATAAATAATGTTAAAATTTCCAGATAGTAATGAGTCTGTTTTAGGATACACATAACTATAATGTGATGCAAACATATCTGTGATTGCTATTGATGACAAAGTCACAGAAGTCACAGGTAGTGCTGATAAAATTGTGATGTGTTGCTATATTTAAAATTGAAGCCGGGCGCGGTGGTGCATGCCTGTAATTCTAGTACTTGGGAGACTGAGACAAGAGGATCGCAGGTTCCAGATCAGCCTGGGCAACTTAGATAGACTCTCAGCAACCTAGTGAGATCCTGTTTCAAAATAAAAAATAAAAAGGGTTGGGAGTGGAGCTAAGAGATAGAATGCCTCTGGGTTCAATTCCCAGTACCACAGAAAAAGGGATGAAATAAAATTGAAGGAAATGTCAGCTTTCTGCTAGAAGGTAGCAAAAAAATATATATATCATTTGTTTCCCATCAGTTCACAGATTTCCTGCATTCTTTCCACGAAATCCTCAGGGACCTCCTGCTCAGGAGCCCAAGATAAGAAGCGCCACCCAGAGAAGGGCTACTTTTATTCTCCACCGGTTTATTTCATTCTCCGTGCAGAAGTGAGGTGAAGGCCTGATTCTCCCAGTGTCCACTTGGCCCCAGAAACCAACCCATCGGCACGGAGAGCAGGCTGGTGCAGGCACACCAAACAGCCTTCGGTTAAACCCTCACCCCAGGCCTGTTGTTTGAGCAGCAGCCTGTGAGAGGGAGAAATTAAAATAGAAGACAGACCGGCTTTGTTCCCAAAGCGATCCCAGCTATGCTGTTTGGCCTCCGCTTCATTTCTATTTGTTGTACAACAGAGTCCTGGGATGCAAACTGAGGGGCAGCCCGAAGTACAGGACACCCTCGACGTGTGTGGACCGAAGCCAGTGTTTAACTAAGAGGCGACACATTGCCCCGTTCATAGTAGTTGCTTAATTTTTTCTCATTTGCAAACAGGCTTCAGATGGCCAGCCTTTAATTAAGATGCAGTTTTCTTTTCAAAAGCAATGTGTTCTAATAAATACCATCTGGGCTGGGGCGGGGGCACTGCAGAAATTATAACTGCAGCTGAAAAACCCTGAGCCTCTCAGCAGGCTGACCATGAAGGCCTTCAGGAGGGAATAGTTTCCATGTGCTCTGGAGACGAGGACACGCCTCGTGGACTGTGTTCCCTGGCTTCAAAGCCAAGTCATGGGGCCAGTGCCCTGGATTCTGCCTTCTGGTGTGGAGGGAGGCTAGGAAGAGGCAGAAAGTGAGGTGGGGCGTTAGCCTTGATGACCTTGGTCTCGGCATTCTATGACTATAGACTCAAGAAGCTGGGGATGAGTTTGAAAGAGTTCTGATTGCGACTGAGGTCATTGGTTTTGGAAAAGGGGCTTCTTAGACAATCAAGTGTTTCTACAGATTGGAATGTCTTGGTATTGGAAATGTCTTCATATTCCTGTGACTCCCCCAACCCTATCCCACTCCCCACTTAGGGTTGCCAGATGAGATATAAGATGTCCAGTTACATTAGAATGTTGGATAAGCAATGAAAATATTTTAATGTAACTATATACCATGCAGTATTCTATAATTATACAAGTACATTATTTGTTGTTTATCTGAAATTCTAATTTAAATGGGCATCCTGTATTTTTACTTGCTAAATCTGGCAACTCTCCCCCACTCAAACTGGATTCTGAATCTTTTCCTCCATATGTTTGTGAAGAAATGCTGGGCCAGCCTGGGACACACTGAGGTCAACTTAGAGGCACTCTGCAATCAGCATAATGGTTAAGAACATAAACTTTGGGGTCCTAAAGCGTTGATGTGGCTTCCAACTCACTCTATCACTTTTTGAAACTGGCTTATCACTTTCTGGTGGGTGACCTTGAGGAGGTCACTGGACATCTCAGAACCCCAGCCTCATCTTCTGCAGAATGGGGAGACTGGACTCAGAGCTGATGCTCAGCCACACCCAGAGGTACACCCTGTACTAGTCATTTAAACATTGAAGCAGCTCTCAGGCTAGCTGGTAGCTTCCCCATCCCCATTCCAGCCAGCAGCCCAGGTTCCTCCCCTACCTCCCCAACCCTCCCCCTTTCCTCATCCAGTAATCAAAGCACATTAATAGTTAAATACATTGACCATCACTCTTATTAGCAATGTCCACCTCAAAAAGTTGCTGTAAGAGTTAAGCAAAATGATGTGAAAAAACTGTGATACGAGACCTGGCCCATAGATATCACAAACACATACACTGAATCAATCAATCAATCAATCAATCAATTAATCCATATGCTACTTACAAGGATGAGCCTTGGTTTTCTTTGTTCATGACAAACTGCTCTTCATCTCCTTCCCCCTCCTGCTCTCACTATAGGTTACAGTCACTAGTTATATGGGCTTTAAGAAATCTTAAAGGTCATTCTAATTCTAGTTCAATTCAATCTGCTTTACATGGAGGAAAACTGAAACCTGGCCTAATTTACTGACTTATCTAAACAAGGCTACTCTACCTCTATGCATAGGAGCTTTGAGGGATAGTTGGAAAGACCTTTTGCTCCAAAGCACCCCTTTCATCTGACTGCCACAAAGCCTGAAACTCCATTAGCATCTTCACCATCTTTAAAAACTGATCTAAAGCTTATCAAGGTAGTCCTCAAAGCCCACCATTAATTAGGCCAGCGAAGACCCAGGGTCATCCTGAGAGCCTTAAGCACTGGGCTGGGGAGAAGTAGAAAGGATATTCCAAAAGAATCTGAAAAAAGACCTGGGACTTGCAGAGACACATGTGGCCAACTTGAAAAATTTGTGACAGGCTGACTATGCATTAAATCGTCCCAATGGGCCAGTTGTACATTTATGCTCTTGCATAATACAGAAGGACAAAATGTATAAATACTAACTGATGATTTCATTCAAAAGAGCTTTCAACAAGAAAGCCAGACCCCTTGATGCTGTCTTACACTGAGCAAAGCTGGAAGTCTTTCTCATATTGATGGTCAAGGTTTTTTTTTTTTTCAGCTGGCTGGCTGGAAACGTTTCTCACAGATCTACAAAGCATAGATCATAAAACAAAGCCTCGAAATATCCAGGGGCAAAAATGTAGCTGGGATCACATCTATCCATATATACAAACTGGCTCCACCACTTGGGTTAACGCTACCCCTTGGGGTTCAGCCTCCCTTGCGTCTGAATGTGTCTTCTCTGCTGACAGCTGACAGTTGAACTCAGTCTACCTGCACGCTATTTTGAGGACAATTGGTGAGACCTAGGCAGTTGCTGGTAGAGACCAAACCATCTCCCCCAAAACATAATAAAATACAACATCCAATCATTTGATTGGCTTAATTTGGAAGATCAGAACCTAAGGAAATGAAGAAGGAAGCTTCTAGAAAAACAGGGGTTAAAATTCTGCCATTTTCCTTTGACAATCAATATTTGTGACTTATTAATTACCAATGGATGATCGCTAAACGAGGAAGGGTTTTTTCTCCTCCGTGTCTAATTCGTTTCATTGTCTTTCTTCTGACATGTATTGTGCTCTGCTGTACCCATCAGCTGCCTGTTTTAATTAATTTTGCACTACATTCAAAGGTTTTGCTTTTGTGCCTCTCTTGTTTGATTTAAATTCCTTTTTTGCAAATAAATAAATAAATAACTATCAAAGCTAATGAGGCTCTGAAGATTTGAGATGTAAATATCATATGCAGATTCTTTTTTGGGTCCCAGCTCAGCGGAAGACCAAAAATAACACTTGGAAGTTTGATTAAGAAATCTCAGGGTCCCCCTTCCAGGCCCCCCTCCAGACAATCTTTCTGCTGGCATTTTCGGTTATTTGATTAAAAAAAAAATCATGCCCCACACACCCAAAACCTCAGGAGTAAGTTCCTTTCAAGAATGGCTCAGATGGGTGTGGGATTGTGCTGAGCTGCTGTTTACGATTCATCTCCAATTGACTGATTCATGTCGATGTTAAGAGACTGTCTATGTGTGTCTATGTATACACTCAGTAAACACACATACTATCATACACATCCACATGCACAAACTCACACACATACTTTCATGCAACTCACAAACACACACTTGCAATAGAGACATTTCACACTCATACATGTACATACACACGCTTATATACATGCGATCATATGCATGCACGAATTTGCACATAGATTAGTATGTATGTGTGCACACAACATAGGCACACACACACATTCTCCCACACACCCAACACACGCATCACACTTTGGTCAGTCAAAGTTCCCAGTCTCAAATCCATGTCAGACACAGCACGTTCTGCAACATCTCCCCAAAACCGTTCTCTGCAGGGACTTCCAGGATCCCCCTCCCGCGGGCCGGGTGCATCACGGGGCTGCTCGAGGCACAGTTATTAAACTGTATCCAAAGAGCTCTTCAGTTTGGCAATCTGCTTTCGCCTGAGATCTTTGTATCCTTTACTGAGAAAGTCTGATTCATTTCCCAGAAATTTTCATCTGCTATTAATCTTTCAGGATATAGTTAGTGTTGTGATATTTTCAGATATTGTTTTCGGGTGGCGGGGGGAGGGGAGGGCGGATTTCAAGTGGCTGTCCCCTGGCAGTTTCTGAGATTACTCAGTGCTTATAAGCAGCTCAGAACCGTGTGACAGCATTTCCATGCAAGGGACTTACAATCATGTTTCATTAATTCGACGTGAATGAAGCCTCATTTCTGGCCTTGAGGAGCTTAAGATTTATGTGAAATTAATAACAGAACAGATGTCTTCACAATTTGGTTCCTCTGGAAGGAAAAAAAAAAGGGAACCTGATTACTTTGAAAACTTCAATGCTTTAAAATGCAAACCCAGGGAGTTTTCACTCCAGGGTAAAGAGTTTTGCCTTTATATCGTCCACATCTCAGAACTAAGTGGAATTTAAATGTCAGATTTATATTAAATAGTCATATTCCCCATTATGACATATAATAAACAACAGCTTATTACTTTCATTAATAAGATGTGTTGGACATTTAAACTAAAGCTGAGGAGACAGGGCTGGCACCTCATAAGCAGGAGGTGCCGGGGAGACTCGGGGGACGCGCGGGGGATATGCAGGCAGCCTGGTTTCTAGCTTGGTTTCTGATAATTTAATCATCGATTCCTCATAGGAAAACAAAATGCACCTGCTCACACAAAACTCACCACTTTATAAAGAAGTTGAGCTGTCTCCTGCGGATGCGTGTGCCAGAGGCCAAATGCTTTCTATTTCGCAGGACACTTTAAGTCTTGCCTCTTCGTTTCATTTTTTCCTCCTGCCTGGACCCCCATTTCTTTATGCAGGCTCCTGTCACACTCGGTGCCTGTCCGGCTGCAGTTTAACCTTCCCGATGAGGCGCAAGGGTGATTTCACCCCAGCAGGGCTTGGTGTTTACTCCTCAAAGTCCGACGAGGGAAAGAGGAAGGGAAGGGTCGCCCAAGGGGATGCTGTTCTGGGGAGAGAGAGCAGAGGGCCCAGGCACATGGCAGGCATTCTCTCCCTCACGAAGCAAATGCGTGAACTTGGGCAAAGCCCAGAGTTAACTTATTAGTTTCTGTGATCCAGTCCCTGAATCCACCATCATGACCCTTTTCTCTATTCCAAACCTACTGTGTTTCCTTGAACCTGTCGCCATCCCCATCGTCCCCATGGAGAAAACAAGAGCGTTAGAGCAAATGTTCTGAAAGTTTCTCATACCGACATTAACTATCTGCTCTCATTTGTGGCACTGAATCCCTTCCTTCTCTCTACTCCTCTCCATCTCCCTCTTCTCAAACCGGACTGGCCAGGGTTCCACCATGCAGTGCCCTCTGCACATTGACCCGGAGAGGAAGGTTACGAGAAGCTCGCAGGGGTGGGGGCTGCCTGGTCCTAGTGCTTCCTACCGTGGCCTTGAGTCGGACAGGGCATGTTGGGCCCTCAGACTCCTTGTCTGAAAAGGGACAGACGGTGTCACCCAGGGCTGTCTTGAGAATGGCAGGGGTGATGCAGAGACCACAGCTAGCATTAGGGGAGTCAGCCCTCTATATCTGGGGTTCCCCACCCACGAGAACTGTGGACTGATACTAGAAAAAAGTTGTACATGTGCTGATTACACACGGACTTTTTTTTTCTTGTTGAATTCCCTAAAAGATATAGCATAACAACTGTTTGCATAGCATTTATATTGTGTTACGTATTATAAGTCATCTAGAGATGATTTAAAATCTATGGGAGGATGGGCGTAGGCTCTATGTAAATACTATGACATTTTATATAAGGAACTTGAGCATCCAAAGGCGGTGGTGTAGGAAGGAGGCCCTGGTTTCTCCTCCCAGCAGATACTGAAGGAGATTATTTTCATAGCTGGGAGATGATGATGGGCAGAGGGAGGCGGGTATCCAGGAAGGACAGCATTTTAGGACGCTCCCCAGCCTGCCATGGTCCCCACCACCCTGTGTAAAGAGGACTGTCAAGGCTTCTGCTGACGTGGGTTGTGAGTGCGCAACAGTGGGGGCCGGGCTGGGAGGCTGAGGCAGGATCCAAGGGGAGGAGGCAACTTAGTGCCCTCCATTTATCCCCCTGGGTGCATCTCAGTGACCCCATGTTTCAATGCCGGACCTCCCACCTCTTCCAGAACAGAAGGAATATGGGATTTTATGTGACAGCTTCTAGAATTCCAGTGGAGGACACGCCAAGGCTGCCCACCCTCATCTGAAACCACTGGGGCCAGGTGTTTCTCAGTATTGGGAATGTGTCTACTGTTTACTACCTGACACCGAGTGAGGTCGGGGCCACATGCTACAATCAAGCCATTAATATTTCTGCATCAGAACATTTGTACTAACACAGGCAGTGAGTCGGGGGACTCTCACATTCTCCTCTCCATGGGCACTGGGCGAGCCCGCTCCACGCTGGCAGAGGGGGTGCCGACACTCTGGCACAGTGTGTCTCTGGCAGAGAGGGCAGCCGTGGTTAAGGTCCTGTGACTCAGTTTCCTGCACCAGCCCGACTCACTCCCGGGATGCTCATAAGTGTCCTGATGCTTTGAGATTCCTAAAATGAAAAGGCCCGTGATGGTCCCTGTGTAAGTCACATAATCACTACATAAGATCACCAAACTCAGCTCGAAGAAACAAAAACTGAGTCAAATTGGTTTCGATCAACAGGAGCTATAGCATTCAGATGTATTAGTTTATATAACAGAACAGTACAGAGAAGTCTGGTTGGGGGCACCTGGATCCGGGTACTCTGACACTGTCCCCAGGACTGAGTTTCTCTCTCTCTGCTTCACTTTTGGCTGCATTGGTTCCGTATTCGGACAGATGCTTACCTCATGGTAAGGCTGCCAGAAGCTCCAGCCACCCCCCCATACTTACAGGATCGAGTCCCATAGGGTACATCATCTGTTCTGGCCCAGAGGTCTCAGCAAAAGCCACTGGGCATCTCTATGGCTTTGCTGGGGTCAACTATCCATCCTGGAGCCAATAGCAGTGGTCAAGCCTACATGCCCACCTGAGACCGAGGCTGAGTCTCTCTTGTCCCAACCCACCCAGACTTGAGAGCAGGGGATACTGAATGGAGGCCAGGGGTGGGGGCAGAACCACAGATGTCTGTTTCTGTAGTGATTCAATTGAACCCTCTTATTTCAACAGAACAGATGGTAAAACTAAGAGAGGAAATGAGACCTGGACATGTCACATAGCACACCCCTGGCAAAGTCAAGGCTGTGACCTAGATCTCCCACAATTTGAAAATCTCCTTATTTATTACACCACCCGAACTGCCAGGACAGGTGGAGGGTGGGACCAACGTCCAGGCTCAGCCACCCAGGCCTCTCTGAAGCCCGGCCTCCTCTCTCCCGTCCCCTCTGTCTCCTCGCCCCTTAGGCAGTGCTATGGGGGAAGAGAGGAGGAGAGCCAGGAAATGGACCTAGATGCACAGGCACATGCGTGCACACACACATGCTCCCACAGTGAACATTTAACACTGTCCATCGTTTCTCCTTCCGTACCTCCAGTCGCTCTGGACAAGCCTCTACTGGGACCAGCACAGAGTTAGCCCTCAATGCCCATTGCTATTATTATTACTGCTGTTGTCGTTATTGCTGTTATCTTACTACTATGGTTTGTTCTACCTGCGGCTCTCCTTGGCCAAACCTATGAGTTTACCCTGAGGTCCCAATGATCAGGCACCGGCTGTATGAATGGCGTAGCAGACACACCAACAGAGGCGGCACTTTAACAGGACCAGAGCCTGGGCTCGGTGAGAGGCATGAACGCTCAAGAAATTGGAAATTCTTTCCAATCTGCACCACTTTCTCATCCTTTAAACAAAAACAAAACAAAAAAAACCCCTGAGAGTGAACTTAGGGGAAAATCATTTCTATTACAGATGAGAACAGTGAGACACTCCCCTCTCCACCACCATGACTACCAAAGAAAAATGTATGGAAGGTTTTCCAGGAGCTAAACAGTAGAATTGGGATGCAGCCTGAGTCCTAGTTGAAATTTTTGGGATTATAGGACCTGTTTTCTTTATAAGTTCCCAACTGCGGGTATTTTGTTATAGCAACTGAAAATGGACTAATACGCACTCCTAATATTTTCACTCCCTGACATTTTTTCCATCACTCCAAGGCCACCACCATCGATTGATCCTTTTTTCCTGTCTCCAACTTGCGTTGATCTTGATTATGACCAAGATGGTTCTCATCCTTTTACTAATAAAAATATTATTCAATCTAGTTAGCAAACACCAGTCTCCTAGAAGGTAGTTACTATTATCTCCACTTTACTGACCAGCAAACCGGGACTTATAGCTTGTTCAAAGTTGTGTGGCTAAACCACGCAATGTAAATGTAAAAGGATTACATTTTCTTCTGTCACCTTCTGGCCCAGGTGGCCTGTCATTTGATTCTACCCAATTTTTCTCTTTGATATCAGGAAGACTAGATGTTTAGGTTGAACCCTTGAAAAAAAAGTGGGAAGAAAGTGGTTCTTCCTGGCTCGGCTTCAGGTTGGGGCAGGTGTATTTAGTCCTTCAGCAGCATTTACTGAGTTCCTAGTCTCTGTTAGTTCACAACCTCTCTGCCTGAGGTCATGAGGGGCTTGGGGGACAGAAGAGAAAGGAGAACAGTCCTTCTTAAATTTAGATCACAAAATGTTTGTTATTGGGCTAAAGCTTATATTGACAACTACTAATGGAAAAAGAAGTATAAGACTCAAGCCAGAAGTACTGTATGTGTACTCTACACTTATGTTTCTATTATAATATAACTTACATATGGTAATTATATTTATATATGTATATATAAAGTATACATATCCATATATATCATATCCATGTATATTTATATTATAACTTTGAAGTTTTGAAAAGTCTCTCTCACATCTATCACCCAGCCACCCAGTTCTTCCCCTTAGAGACAATGACTTCTTTCTCATGAATCTATTCAGAGAAGGTACAGTATGTACCAATTAGATTGTGTTCTTCTTCAGAACCTCCTAAATATAACATATTATCAAACTTTGTAATATTCGTCTATCTGATCAATGAAAAATAATATTCATTTCCTGTGAATTACCTATTAATTTTCTCAGCACATTTTTTCTGTTCAGTTACCTGACTTTTTTCTAATTGATTTATAAGAACTTTTTATATATTCAGCAAATTCACCATTATAGAATAAAAGTTGCAAATCTTTTTTCATATTCAGTTTACTTGGCAACTTGATCCAGGTTTCTCCTTTTATGACTTCTGATGTTTGAAAACTCTTACCCATTCTGAGATTATTTGAAAGTTCCTGTATATTTTCTTTAATTCTTTAGTGTTTTATTGTATGCATAAAAACATTTTCTGTGGAATTTATTTTGGGAGAAGTTATGAGGTAGGAATCCAACTTGATGTGTTTTTTTCCAGGCAAGTACCCACTTCTCCAAAAACACGTATTAAATGAGTCATCTTTTCCCCACTTACTCGAAATCCCCAAACCTTGATAGCAACTTCTATTTCAGCATTCCTCATTTATTTCATCGTTTGGAGGCTACATAATGATTTCACACTGACAACATCATTCATAATGCTTGTGGGAGTCATTTTGCACGAAGTTTAGATGATGTAGAGAAAACTATTTTGATAAAGAACAAGCTCTGTCGGCACATGCCAACCATTGAATTACATCAAACCAACGCTGAGAATACGTGTAGTGGGAACACTTCACATCGGGCGCCTTTGATTATGTTCAGGTTTTAACCTCCAAGAGGAAGAACACTGAATACCAAAATAGGTGCCCAGCTCTGTAAGCACAAATATTGTAATGGAAGAGTTGTGTTTGTGTTTTATTTTGTTTGGGTACTGGGGTTTGAACCCAGGGACATTCTACCTCTGAGCTACACCCCCAGCCCTCACTAGGTGGCTGAAAGTGGTGCTAAATTGCTGAGGCTGGCCTCAAGTCTTCGATCCTCCTGTCTCAGCCTCCCAAATACTGGGATTATAGGCATGTGCCAACATGCCCAGCTGAGTTGAGGAGGTTTTTATGGGAGATGTGATTCCTCATTCGCATGGACTCGTCCCCAGCTAGGACAGATGTGAGGACGTGGCACTCGAGTGCAAATTGTGAGCTGATAGCAGTGACCATGCACCTGATCTCTCAGCCTCAGCCACTTCGCTCCTTTGTAGCAACTGCTTTAACCCCTGGGGCTGCCCAGAGGTGATCCTGGGACCTGCTTCTCACAGGGGAAGGCCTGGGTGTTCTTTAATCTTCTTAAAGCAAAATCCACTGAGCAAAATATAATTTGATACGGCTGCACTTAGCCAATAGAAACTCATAAACCGTCTTAACATCATAATGCATTGTGAAAAAGAGTTACTAAGTACGAGGGAACACGTGAGAACCCCAGGCCTCCATTCATCTCCGACTGGATGCTGGGGCAGCATATTAAAGTGATTTCAACTTCAGAGCAGAGCTCCCCAAAGAGTGCTCCAGCCTTAATTAAAATGTCAGTGAAGTACAAAAGTGCGTAAGGGACATTTTCAGAAAGCATTCCTTTTCAGCTTCTGGAAGGCTGGCGTTTCTTCCCTCAAACCTGCCTGCTGCCCTCCTCAGCACAGGTGCCCACCCCACCCTTCTTTTCTGCCATGAGGAAGCCCTGTCTTGACCCTTGACCATCCCCGTGGGAATCTGGAGGGAGGCCGGCCACCAAGGCCTTCTTGACGCTTCTCCACATCTTGAGCTGAAACTAGGTCAGCACCACCTGCCACCAAGGGGTAGACACAGAGGGGTGGGGGAGGACGAAGAGGAAATGCCAGCTTCAGACTGGCACAGACCAGTGAACTCAGAGGAACAAGAATGACAGGAAAGTAAAACAACAATTAATAAATGGGGTGCCATTAAACTAAAAAGCTTCTGCTCACCAAAGGAAACCATCAAGAGTCTAAAAGGGAGAATCTATAGAATGGGAGGAGATCTTTGCTAGCTATTTCTGTGATAGAGGACTAAGATCTAGAATATAGAAAGTACTTAAAAAACTCAAGAGTAAAAAAAAAAAAACCCCAGTCAAGAAGTGGTCAATTGAACTAAATAGATACTTCACAAAAGAAGAAATACAAATGGCCAATAAATACATGAAAAAATGTTCAACATCATTAGCAATCAGAGAGAAGCAAATCGAAATTACACTGAGATTCCATCTAACCCCAGTAAGAATGGCGATCATCAAGAAGTCAAATAACAATAAATGCCGGCGAGGATGTGGATATGGGGAAATTGGAACTCTTCTACACTGTTGGTGGGATTGCAAATTAGTGCAGCCCCTATGGAGATCAGTGTGGAGATTCCTCAGAAAACTGGGAATGGATCCACCATATGATCCAGCTATACCACTCCTGGGTATCTTTCCAAAGGGATTGAAATCAGAAAATTATAGTAATATATGCATATTCACGTTTATAGCAGCACAATTCACAATAGCCAAATTATGGAACCAACCTAGGTGTTCATTAACAGATGAATAGATTACAAAATTATGGGATATACACACAATGGAATTCTACTTAGCAATAAAGAAGGACAAAATTATGTCATTTGCAGGAAAATGGATGGACCAGGAGAACATCTTGCTAAGTGAGATTAGCCAGTCACAGAAAATGAAAGGTCACCTGTTTTCTTGCATATGCAGAAGCTAGGGAGTAATTGGGATACCAGGGGTACTCAGATAATGGAGGAGAAGCTTCAGTGGAGCCAGGGAGGTGGTCTAGGAGAAGGGTGGGGGATCAGTGAAGGAATCACTTCTATTGAGATTATGTACATGTGTGAGAATACCAATACCAATATCAATACCCTGTATGGGGAAGGGGGGAGTGGGGAGGGAGCCGGGGAAAGCCCGCCAAGTGCTGTGTGCATGTGTGTCACCATCACTATGAATTGCATTATGATGTGAGACTATAATGCACCATTAAAAGTATAAAAAATCCAGGAATTGAAAATACAAATGCCAATGGGGCTAACGAGTAGTGTAACTGAGAATGTGCGGCATATCAAGGGTAATGGGAGTGGTGGGGACTGTGATGAGCTAGAAATCATTCTTTCAAAAGGGGAAGCTGCTATACTGCTTCAAGCGAAATGCAAGCCTGGTATCACTACGTCTTCTGATTTTTTTAAAAAAAGAAAATCCAGACATCTGCATATTTAAGATATGAAATCTGATTTTATACTGGCTACTTAGTAACTATTTAAAACTCTCTGTGGGCCGGGCGTGGTGGCGCACGCTTGTAATCCCAGTACTTTGGGAGGCGGAGACCGGAGGATCGGGGTTCGCGGCCAGCCTCAGAGCGCCCGCGCTCTCTCTCTCTCTCTCTCTCTCTCTCTCTCTCTCTCTCCTTAGTGAGGCCCTCCGCAACTTCGTGAGACCCGGTTTCAAAATAAAGCATAAAAAAAATAGGGCCGGGGGCGTAGCGTGGAGGTAGAACGCCCCTGCGTTCAATCCCTGGTACCGCAAAAAAAAAAAAAAAAAACTCTCTGTGGGCCAACTCTATAACAAAAATAAAATATATGTGTGGACGAATTCTGATCGATAGTCCAAGGACGGGACCGTTAGGCTTCAGCCTCATCCCTTCTTTTGATTTCAGTATCCATCCATCCATCTGTCCATCCTTCCATCAATTTATCCATCCTTCTATTTATTCATTCACCCATTTATCTATCCATACGACCATCTGTGTACTTACTCATTGAATAATCATTAGTACCTCCAGGTGCAAGGAAATATGATAGAAACAGGAATGGGGATAACCCCAATCCAATCTCATCTCCAGCCCCCTGTGGTTCTGTTCTTGACTAGAGAAAGAGGCATGATGTGCATGCTTTTAAGCATAGTCCAGGCTCAAAAGCCAAGGTCTTCAGACCTGTCTTGGCCTCTAGTTGCATGTGACCTTGAGCTATTTACGTGTGTGTGTGTGTGTATGTGTGTGTGTGTGTGTGTGTGTGTTTTACTGGGGATGGAACCCAGGAGCATTCTATCTCTGAGCCACACCCCCAGCCCTATTTTATTTTTTATTCTGAAACAGGGTCTCACTAGATTGCAGAGGGCCTCACTAAGGCTGCTGATTGTGAACCTGCGATCCTCCTGTCTCAGTCTCCCACGCACTGGGGTTACATTTGTGTGCCACCGAGCCCGGTTTTACCTCCCTTGTTTAGGCGTCTCTTTCCCCATAGCCAGGCTGGAGAATCTCTGTGAGACTGTAAGTCGTCATGGTGATCATTCCCGCTGTGCTGTTGACTCCATCTCAGGCCCGCGGCCAGTGCTAACCCTGCGCCGACCTCGCCTCTGACTGACCCTGCCCAGACCTAGGGCCTCCATGCGGGCTGACATTGCAGCGCTGATGTCTCTGGTCAAAGGAGGGCAGGGAAAGTGACATCCGTGGTCTTCAGAGAGAAGTGGCCGCCCGGGCTGTGGTCAGGGGAGCTAGTCTGAGAGCGGGCTTTCCCCTGTGTCCCCTGGCATGGCGACCTTGTCCTCAGCATGGTAATAGGAGCATGGTGGCGAGGGAGGTACTTAAATAACATGGGGAGTCAGGGTCTGCATTATAGCTGGTGCCCTCCTTGCTCTTGATTGAGGACCCCAAGAAGATACCAGTCTAATAATCCCCCAGTTGATGTCACTTATACTTTGAGAAGACAAGGACCTTGGCTTCTTGCTTTGTGGCCCCCATGCCTGGCCCGGAGACTGCACAGTAGGTGCAACCTTTGTACATTAACTGCCCCCTGGGAAAACCCATTTTACGGATGGAGAATTAAAGACCAGAGAAGAAACCAGACTTGCTTGAGGCACACAGACACACACCTGGATTCCAGACACACATTACACACGTGCGACATATACAGAGAGACACACCTCACATACAGACACGCACACACTTAGACATAGACACAGATACAAAGACACATTCACACACACACATACACACAGGTAGACACACATAGAGGCCCTTGCACACACACCCACACACACAGTGGGGTCTGAATGTTTGTGCCCCCCCCCGCTGCACAGGTTGAAATCTTAACTCCCCAGTGGATGGTATGAGGGTGTGGAGCCTTGGGGGGTGATAAGTCTTAGGGGGAGCCCTTGTCCATGGACTTTATGCAGCTATAAAAGAGGCTGAGCCAGGCGTGGTGGCACACACCTGCAATCCCAGCACTTGGGAAGCTGAGATAGGAGGATCGCAGGTTTTAGGCCAGCCTCAACAACTTAGTGAGACTCTCAACAACTTAGCAAGACCCTGTTTCTAACTACGAAACAAAAACAGGGCTGGGGGGTGGAACTCAGAGGTAGAATACTCCTGGGTTAGGTCCTAGCAAAACACACACACACACACACACACACACACACACACACGCTGGAGAGAAGAGACCCCTCTCCCCCTTCTACCACATAAGGACACAGCAAGAAGTTATTGTCTTCGAGAGCCGGGCGTGGTGGCGCACTTTTATAATCCCAGTACTTTGGGAGGTGGAGACCGGAGGATCCGGGTTTGCGGCCAGCCTCAGCTCTCTCTCTCTCTCTCTCTCTCTCTCTCTCTCTCCCTGTCTCTCTCTCTCTACCTAATGAGGCCCTCCACAACTTCGTGAGACCCGGTTTCAAAATAAAGTATAAAAAAATAGGGCCGGGGGTGTAGCGCGGAGGTAGAACGCCCCTGGGTTCAATCCCCGGTACTGCAAAAAAATAAAATAAAATAAAATAAATAAAATTTAAAAAAGAAGTTATTGTCTTTGAGCCAGCCAGCAGCCCTCAGCAGACAGCCAATCCTCTGGCACCTTGAGCTTGGTCTTCCAGCCTCCAGTCCTATGAGAAATAAGTTCTGTAGTTTATAAGTGATCTAGTTTATGGTATTTTTTATAGCAGCCCAAATGGACTAAGATACAGACAGACATACGAGAATATGTTCATACCCTCTGACACAGACACACCTACATACATACTCCACACACAGAACACACACACAGATACACCTACATACACACCACACACACAGAATACACACACACACACCTACATACACACCCCACACGCAGACCACACACACCTA
>PVJS01009075.1:0-51341 GCA_004027185.1 Glis glis
TCCTTCCTTCCTTCCTTCCTTCCCTTTCCTTTCCTTTCCTTTCCTTTCCTTTCCTTTCCTTCTTTCTTCTTTTCTTTCCCTTCCATTCCTTTCCCTTCCCCTTCCCCCTTCCTTTCTCTCTCCTTCCTTCCTTCCTTCCTTCCTTCCTTCCTTCCTTCCTCCCTTCCCTTCCCTTCCCTTCCCTTCCCTTCCCTTCCCTTTCCTTTCCTTCTTTCTTCTTCTTTTCCTTCCCTTCCATTCCTTTCCCTTCCCCTTTCCCCTTCCTTTCTCTCTCCTTCCTTCCTCCCTTCCTCTCTTTCATGGTTCTGGGGATTGAACCCAGGAGCATTCTACCTCTGAGCTACACCCCCTGTCCTTTACATGTTTTTTTTTTTTAAATAGGGTCTTGCTAAATTGCTGAGGCTGGCCTTGAATCTGCGATCCTCCTGTCTCAGCCTCCCGAGTACTGGTATTACAGACGTGAGCCACCACACCCAACTTGTTTTAAATATGTTTGAGACATACATTCCAATTTATTTCTGGGAGAAGCAATATTCGTGACTGGAGCAATATTCGTGACTGGAGCAATATTCGTGACTGGAGAGTGTACGGCAGTATAAAAGGAACCACTTTGGCTGTGGATTATTGTTGGAGCCAGACAATGAGGAAGTACAGGCTCATAGTATTATTCATTCTCTCTCTCTCTCTCTCTCTCTCTCTCTCTCTCTCTCTCTCTCATAGTATTATTCATTCTCTCCCTCTCTCTCTCTCTCTCTCTCTCTCATTTTGCCTTTGACCTACACCCCCAGCCCTATTTTATTTTTATTTTGAAACAGGGTCTCACTAGATTGATGAGAGTCTCACTACTTGCTGAGGCTGACCTCGAACCTGCGATTCTCCTGTCTCAGCCTCCCAAGTACTAGGATTACAGGAGTGTGCTACCACACCCAGCTAGTCTGTCTCTTTTTAATGTGCCTTAAGTTTCCATCATTAATAGTTTTTGAAAACTGAGATCATATTATAAAGCAATCTATGTTGGAACATATACACATAGAAAAAATATAGCTTTTTTCACTGAATAAATATGTAAAGAGTTCTCATGTCTTTAAAAGAATATTAAACAATAACATTCATCCCTCTAAAAAGGAAATAAATCCAATGAAAATATAAAAAAATTGGAGAGGAATACTTTTTAAAGTAAGGAAGTCTAAATGTGTTCTATTATTATGATAATGTGACACTTAGAAGGAAATATATTCTCTTTAACAGAAATTTTCTCTCTTCACAATCTTTTATTGATTGTTCTAAGGACCATTTAGTTCTGCCTCATTATGAGAGCGGGAGCTTTTTCTCATTAGGTTTTAATGAGATGAAAGATCTTCGTAGCCTAAAGGGCTATACCTTCCATGTACAGCTCCTTAGCAATCAGAGAAAAATGCCCACCGTCTTTCAATAATGTCTTTTTATCGATTGAATCCAAGAGGCAATAAGATATATCAAATGACTTAAGATTTAATATATTGGTTTCAGTTGCTGAGTATTAATGATAAGTGGAGTCCAGATAGACCATAATGATAAGTGGGGTCATAAATATTATCCCACCGACTCCAGCCCTGCAGAGGGGACGGCAAAGAGGGAACCACCGAGTGAACTGTCACAAAAAGTTCATTTTCTAAAAATATGAGCTTCTGACTCTCAGGCTAAGTGTCTACCACTTTTTACCACATCTAGCAAGGTGAAAATATTATCAGAGTCATTTGATTGGTTAATAAAGGACAATTATGCCAAAAGAAAGAAAAGAAGCTGGGCGTGGTGGCTCACGCTTGTAATCCCAGTACTTGGGAGGCTGAGACCAGAGGATCCGGGTTCGCGGCCAGCCTCAGCTACTTAGTGAGGCCCTCCTCAACTTAGTGAGAGCCTGTTTCAAAATAAAGAATAAGAAATAGGGCTGGGGGTGTAGCCCGGAGGTAGAATGCCCCTGGGTTCAATCCCCAGTACCTCAAAAAGAAAAAAAGCCAAGTGTGGTGGTGCACGCCTGTGATCCCAGTACTTGGGAGGCTGAGACAGGAGGCTGAGCCAGCCTCAGCAACTTCGGGAGACCCTGTTGCAAAACAAAAAGTAAATATCGGGCTGGGAGTGTAGCTCAGAGGTAGAATGCCCCTGGGTTCCATCCCCAGTACCACAAAAGCAAACAAACAAGAAATGCCACAATATTCTACAAGAAAGACTGTGTGCAGGCTGGAGGAAATTGGAAGATAGGAGGCTAGAGACCCACGTGGAAAGTTCCTGGAAAATAGTAGTGGCTCAAAAATAGGTGCTTAATGAAGATGAGGGACAATTCTTCTCTTAAGAGACAAGAAAGAGGGATTAAATGGGGCTCCCGGGAGTTATGTCACCTTGGAAAGGAAGAAAATTGACAGTCCTAAGGGGGAAGAAACTTCATCTCCTTAGTAAATGAAAGAGTGGGGCCAAATAATGAAGATAGGTGATGGAGGAGATGAGGGATGCGAGGAATGAGGGAGAAACGCTGGAATACGTAAAATTGAAACAATTAAGAACTAGAAAAAGGCACAGCGCCATATTATGATACTGTTCTCCTTGCTTGGTTGCAGGCCCTCTGAGATGGACGGGCAACTCTTGGTTCTTCATCCCCAAAACTCTGAGAGGGTCTAAGTGAAATGGAAATTATTCTCCTCAATGAGGACAAATAAATCCAGAGAAAAGCTGGGCGTGGTGGCGCACGCTTGTAATCCCAGTACTTGGGAGGCTGAGACCAGAGGATCCGGGTTCGCGGCTAGCCTCAGCTACTTAGTGAGGCCTCCGCAACTTCGTGAGACCCGGTTTCAAAATAAAGGATAAAAAATAGGGCTGGGGTGTAGCTCAGAGGTAGAATGCCCCTGGGTTCAATCCCCGGTACTGCAAAATATTAAAAAAAATAAAAAAATAAACCCAGAGGAACTCTATCGGAGTGGCCGCAGAGGTTAGTGGAAACACGGTTAAAAGTTAAAAGAGTGGGAAAGTTCTTTGCTGAAGATGAGTGAAGGCCAATGTGGCAGAGGTGCCTTCAAGGCGAACCCAATGCAGACACATTAATATTAACATCAATATTACAATTAATATTAATATGACAATGCACACATGGTTACGAATATTGATTGAATATTGATTGCTATTATTGCTGATTGTATGAAATATATATAAGAATGACTATGCCTACATATAAAATGGCGATGCTTATTACCCTGGTTTGATGTGACTTGGAAATGGGTGACTTAGATAGTTAGGAGGGGCCCAAGAGCAAGAAGACGTCACGACAAGATATGCAGAAGGGGGTGGAACTGGGCTGAGCACCCCTAATCAGAGGGTCACAGAAGAAGGTCGCAGAAGAACCCAGGCTCAAGAAGAGTATAAGAACTCCAGCAGAAGCTCAGACAATGAGGCGCTCTCCACCTGAAGGGGACCCCTGGTTGGTCCACCTGGTCTCCCATCGTGTCAACAGGACTCTGCGCCCCCGTTGTGTACCAGGCTGGGGACCCCAATTGCAACCAGGCCCTCCGTCTGTCCTAACAGGACAAGGCTGAACGCTGACTCGACCAGCTCTGCTGGTAGCTGTCGGGCAATTCCTCCTTCCTGGTCCCAGGACGACAGAGGCAGACAGACCTAAGCCTGGACACCCCGCCCCCACTCCACGAAGAAACCTGGGGACACCTTGTGGCCAGCGGTGGAATCGCCAGACGAACTGCTGGAAGGAAGGGTGAGAACCCCCCAAAGGCCCATAGTTTGGGTTGGTTGCAACCTAAGTATCGAGTCTGTCATGTGTCACACCCCTAGTGGGATTCTTAGGAATTACCACTCATTTCACATATTAATATTAATAAAACAGAGAGGCTGGGTGTGGTGGCGCATGCCTGTCATCGCAGGACTTGGGAGGCTGAGACAGAAGGATCGCAGGTTTGAGGCCAGCCTCAGCAACTTACCAAGACCCCGTTTCAAAATAAATAAATAAATAAAAAGAGCAGGGCTATAGTCTGGAGGTAGAATGCCCTGGGTTCAATCCCCAGAGTCCTCCCAAATATGGATGAACAGGACAAAACTCATAAGTTTATGTCAAAGTGGATAGAGGGGTCCAACAATGAGATTGAAGTAAAAGAAAATTAGCGGAGCTTGATGTAACATAAGAAGGGGTTCACATAAGACATAGAAGGAAAGGAAACAGAAACCAGTAGCAAAAAGAGATAAAAGTTGTAATAATTGTAAGACAAAATTAAGGCAACATAAATGTACACCATAGAAAAAATGTCCTCTGCACATATATTTAAAAATTATTATCTGGGCATGGTAGTGCACTACTGTAATCCCAACACTCAGGAGCCTGAGACAGGAGGATCACAGGTTCGAGGTCAGCCTCAGTAACTTAGTGAGACCCTCAGTAGCTTAGTGAAACTCTATTCCAAAATAAAAAAATTTAAAAAAGGGGCTGGGGTATAGCTCAGAGGTAGAATGCCCTTGGGGTCAATTCCCAGCACCCCCAAATATATATATATAGTGCAGACTCGGTGGATTCAGAGACCCCTCAGGTTCTCTAATAGATCAACCCAGAGATCTAAGGACCTCAGGCTGAGAACCACTGCTCTTACAGAGAAGCGTAACCTATCAGGGCCAGAGCAGGTGAAGGATTATAATTGCTTCCCTTTAAGCTTAACCCCTTACTTGCATTTACAGCTATGTTTGGGGTTCCTTCTTTCCTTTCTTCCTTCCTTTTTCCTTTCTTGTGGTACTAGAGATTGAACTCAGAACCATTCTACCTCTGAGCTACACACCTAGATCTTTTTTATAATTTTTTAATTTGAAACAGGGTTTCACTAAGTTGTTGAGGGTCTCACTAAGTTGCTGAGGCTGCCCTTGAACCTGCAATCCTCCTGTCTCAGCCTCCCAAGTACTGGTATCACAGGTGTGTGTCTCCTGTAATACCCAGCTTTAATATCCTTCCTAAGATACTTTCCAGGTCTAATCCCTCCACTTAGGTTTTTGATTCTGAACTCTCCAGTTTTCTCCAATATTTACCACACATTATTTCCTTTAGAATTTGTCAGTATCTAATTCCTTTTTTAAAAATTATTTCCACATGCAACAAAATTCCATCGATGAAAAAAAAATAGAATCTTTATATTTTTTCGAGTTGGCCTGCTTCTTAGGAGGGAGCTAACCTGAATGGAAATCCCTTTACTGAACACGTATACTATAAAAGACCCCACAGTGAAATGCCTGTCTGCCCCTCATTCCCTGGGGCACAGAGGAAAGTAACAGCGTCCTTCTAGGAGTCTTGTCAGCACACGTGAGACCTGAATTGATTTCTTTCTTTTTTTTTTTTTTTGGTGTTACTGGGGATTGAACCCAGCAGCATTCTATCTCCGAGCTACACCCCCAGCCCTATTTTTTATTCTTTATTTTGAAACAGGGTCTCACTAAATTGCAGAGGGCCTCACTAAGTAGCTGAGGCTGGCGGCGAACCTGTGATCCTCCTGTCTCAGCCTCCCAAGTGCTGGGATTACAAGAGTGCCCCACCACGCCCGGCTCTGAATTGATTTCTAATGGAATAACCTGGTGTCTGAGGGCTGTGGGGAGCAGAGGTCAGAGCATGTGTCAGTGTGTGTGTGGAGGGCAGAGGGTCCCCAGGGCACCGCTGGAGTCAGACCTCTGCTGTTCCCTGATGGCTCACACCAGCTCACTCCCTCGTATAGGAAACCGACAGCGATGCCCAAGGGGTTGACTGAAAGCCTCGGAACCTTCTGGTGTTTTTGTTTCCTCAGCAGAGCCTAGCTAGGAATGCCTGTTCTAATGGATGCACCCGGAAGTCCTCAAAGCATCATTCTCCAGTCTAACGCCTCCATTTCTGCCTGGTCCTAATAGCTGTGCCCGGATACCATCATTTGAAAGAGATGGGTCTCAGCTCGTTCGACACCCACGAGCCACTGAGGAGAAGGGGCTCCTTCCCATGGCCTCCCTTATCAATGACGAGGCATTCTGGAAATAAAGCAGGACTCTGTGACCTAAGTTAGAAGTTATTGAGTATAAACTCACACCGCTGAATCCAAGGTTTCCTTTGATAGATAGCGCTTCCTGAGAGAGCCTTTTAAGAATGCATTCTAGCTGAAGTACGTAGACTTTTCCTCTTAAATAAAAGGATGACTGTCTTCTAAATGTTAATATTTATTGACTGAATACTAAGTGTCAGGCATTGTGTAGATGGTGTGTGTGTAGGTGGTGTGTGTGTGTGTGTGTGTGTGTGTATGAATAGCTATGGTTCTTTAAAGCTCAAAGTCTGGTAAAAGTGCCAAGCAACAAAGGAATAAAGAAACAAATATAAAAATGTGATAAAGGAAATTAAGTAAGTAATATATAGCTCATAGGAGGTACTGAGTAGAGAATATGGGTAACACTGGGAACTTCTCGTATAAGGTAAGTAGGAGAGATTTCTTTGAGACTCTAGGGGAGGCTGGGTGGGTTCTCACAGGAGTCTGGATATACCACACAGAATCTGTTTGCTATTTATTTAGGAATCACTGTAGTTATTAGCAGTACAATACTCATAATCAAAAGAATAACTAGGCCAGGTATGGTGGTACATGCCTGTAATCCCAGCTACCCAAGAGGCTGAGGCAGGAGGATCCATAGTTCCAGGCCAGCCTGGGGCAACTTGGCCAAGACCCTGTGTGTTGGGGGTCATCTTAGCCCACGCAATGAGGTCACCATTTCCGACCGGCTTAACCATGTACACAGTACATGCTAAGTGGAAATTGTCTGCATGCAGACAAGCTGCCTTGGATCAGATGGGACCGAAAGCTGGACATTGATGACCTCCTATTCTCCCTGAAACGGTCACCTTGCCACTCCCTGGCAGGTATTGTGATCTTCTTCCCGTTTGCTTTGTTTGAACCTCTATATAAGAAAGGCCTTGACTACATAAGGCAGGAGAATTTGTCATCTTGGATCTCCTCCCCGACCCCCCCAATTATTAAATTCTCTCCAAATTATTATATCAGACTTCGTGTCAGTATCGTGCGAGAAGGAAGTTGTCTGGTGCGGCGACCTTCTGTGGCAGGGACCACGGAATAGTTCTTAGGGAGCTTTTTAAAGCAGCCACCATCCATGGCAGAACTACAGAGCAAGCAGCGTCCACAGAGCACCCCAATACCTGCGTCAAAATAAAAAGCAAATAAAAAGTGCTGGAGATGTAGCTCAGTGGTAGAGCACCCCAAAAATAAGAATAGCCGGTGTCTCAAGAGCGTTCCCTGTGCACCAGGCCTTGAATAAAGTGGGTTCCACCCACTGTCTGAGATGACCTTCCCACCACACATGCTGGAGAGGTGCCGTGCTTGTTGTGTAGTTAGAGAACTCGAGGCCCCTCACAGGGCAGCTTCTCTAACACCACACAGCGAATGAGTGATACAGCTTGGAGTTCAACCCCAGGCCACCCGACGTGAGTTCTTAGCCAAATCCAGAGGCGCCCTCTCTCCCTGACCTGCCTGTGCACCTAGAAGCGTTGGAGGTGAGCAGAGTCGGTCCCACATCCAGGGACCTGAGCGAGCTCCTTCTCCTCTTGTTTAGTCTCTCCATTGAGTGTGGCAGATACTGGGACGGGATCCAAATACCTCACAAAACCAGCAGTTCGGGGTGGGGGAAAGGAGTAAAAGAGATTTTTTTTTTGCGGTACCGGGGATTGAACCCAGGGGTGTTCTACCTCTACGCTACACCCCAGACCCCATTTTTTTTTATACTTTATCTTGAAACCGGGTCTCACGAAGTTGTGGAGGGCCTCACTAAGTAGAGAGAGAGAGAGAGAGAGAGAGACAGGGAGAGAGAGAGAGAGAGAGAGCTGAGGCTGGCCGCAAACCAGGATCCTCCGGTCTCTGCCTCCCAAAGTACTGGGATTACAAGCGTGTGCCACCACGCCCGGCTGAAAGAGATGTTTTGATGCTGGTCCAGAATTGGGCCAGAACAAAGCTGTCAGAGGTGGCAGGCCTGCTCCAGTCAAAGGAGGAAGCTGTTGCATTTGGCTCCTGCGTGTTGGCTGATGTGTTTGTGTTCCGGGGAAGAGCTGGTGGCTGAATGCCAGAGGGAAGGAGAAAGAGCTGGCAGGGAAAGCCTGTCTCGGAGGAAGCAGATTTTTTAAAAATTTTTTGTACTGGTGATGGAAGCCAGGGGCATTCTACCTCCAAGCTGTATCCCCAGACCCATTTTTAAGTTTTTATTTTGAAACAGGGTCTTACTGCTAAGTTGCTGAGGCTGGTCTTCAACCTGCAATCCTCCTGTCTCAGCCTCCCAAGTACTGGGATCACAGGTGTGCCCCACTGCACCTGGCTGGAAACAGATTTTTTGTTTGTTTTGGTGCTGGGGATTGAATCCAGGGACAGTCTACCTCTGAGTTATACCCCCGGCCCTTTTTATTTTTTTATTTTGAAATGGAGTCTTGCTAAATTGCTGAGGCTGGCTTGAATCTGCAATCCTCCTGTCTCAGCCTCCCAAGTACTGGGATTATAGGCATGCACCACCACGCCCGGCTGGAAACATATCTTTTTGTGTGTGTGTGTGGTACTGGGAATTGAACCCAGGGGCATTCTACCTCTGAGCTACACCCCCAGCCCTATTTTTTATTCTTTATTTTGAAACAGGGTCTCACTAAGTTGTAGAGGGCCTCACTAGGAAGCTGAGACTGGCCACGAACCCAGATCCTCCAGTCTCAGCCTCCCAAGTACTGGGATGACAAGCGTGTGCCACCACACCTGGCTTAGGAAACAGATCTTTTTAGTGATTATTATAATGTTCTCATTTCTTAATGCTGCAAGTCCAAAGAAACACTAGAAATGAACCACAGACCCATTTACTAGGTACTGAGAATTTCTGCCCTCGTATGGCAATAGGACACCTTGTTGAATGATCATCTAAAGACTGTATTCCTTTTAGGGCATCTCCTGGAAGTTAGGAGACAGTCGCACTTGAGATAGGCCCAGTCTCAACCCATTGTCTCTCTTTGTGTCCTATCACCAAAGTGAAGAAATAAACCCGAGACTCCTCCTGCGTTCCTCTTTCCATCACCCCACTCATTCACACTGTTATCCTAGTGTTCTTACGACCATAATCTAAAGACTTGACCACGTAACTTACAGGAAAGATTTATTTTCTTAGGGTTTCCGGTTTAGTCCACGTGAGGCCGGGGACTGCGGATCTCAGGGCATGGCGGCGGGAGGCAGAAAGAGGGAGGGCACATGGGCTGTGCTCCTCACATCATGGAGGCCGGAAGTAAGAGAGAAGGAGCAGGGAGAGGAGGAACCATATATATAATCCCCAAGGCTGCACCCCAGGGACCATCTCCAGACACACCCTACTGGCCTGGGTCTCCACCCAGATAAATCCATTGGATTTATCCACTGCTGGGATGTCAACCCTCATGACTCAATTACTATCAGCTCAAACCTTAATAAATGAGCTCTTTAGGGGGCATTTTATATCTAACTATAACACCTAGGTTTGTTGGTTCCGCGTGCTTGATTCTGACCATAGCTGCCGACCCTCCTCGACCCACCAGCTGGTGCTGTGACCCGGGCCACTGTCACCTGTCGCCCAGGGTGCTCGTGGGGTTCCCTCTCAGCTGTCCCTCCTCCAGCCCCGTGCCGGGACATCCAGTCTCCACACTGACATTGATTCAATAGCCACAAAGGTAACTCGAGTCGTCTGACAGATGTGTAAAAGCAGACGGAGGGCAGCCAGGGCAGAGACATGCTCTGGCAGCGAGGACGGCATACAGAGGCTCTGTGGGAGGAGGGAGCACGGTGGGTTTGAGGGACTGGGCTGGAGGAAGCAGCAACGTAGGGACTGTATAGGGAGAGATGATCCGAGGAGATAGGCAGGGGCTAGATGCTACAGGGTCTTATTGACCTTTAACCTGACAGCAACGGGACTTTACTGGAACATGTTATGCAGGGGAGCTGGGTGAGTGGATTTAAACTGAGACATGTCCACTTTTCTTCCTATAGATGGGAAAAGAGTGACACACCATGAGAAATTCTGTGGGAGTTGCAAGGGAGAGAGAGGTTAGGGTGGGCAAGGAGAGAAGTGGATAGATTGATGTTGTGAGCCATGTTAGTCATCTGCCTTGAGGTCACCTTGGTCCGGCTAGGGAGGGGCACCAACTGCCCACCCAAGTGGAGTTCTGCATGCAGACAAATCTCCAAGGACCACGAGACCGATGAGCAAGCCCCTGACAACTTCCTTGCTTCCCCTTTCCTTCCCTGATTCATCTGTGATGACCTGCATGTTTTTCCCTGACTCACCCCATGACTGCTTTGCTGTCTCTCGTGATCAATTATGTTTTGATTACAACTCCCAATAAAAGTGGGACACTGATGGAAGGAAGACGAGAGAGAAGAGATATCTCTTCTCCTCCCCGGCCTCCTCAGATCTTGTCATGTTGAATCCGTTGTCATTCATGTGAGAGGCTTCTAATCAATCAATCAATCAATCAACATGGACACCATTCGCAACAAATGGCGCCAGTACGGATTGAAGGATATTTTGGAGGAAAAATTAATGCGGTTTAGTGCTGAACTGGATGACGGTGGGGAGGGAGGTGTCGGGGACGACTTTGCTGGAGGAGGGGAATGCAGCACTTTCCTAGAACTTGGCATAATGGAAATCATTTGGCAGGGATTTAAGAGCATATAAAGTCTGTACAAAAAAAATGCTGGATCAGTTCAGAGTTTAAGAACTCTATTTCCACCCTGGCCGTGTAAGCATTAGGCTGTGTGAACTTGACAAATCACATAAACCCTTCTTTTTTGTGTGTGGTACTGGGGATTGAACCCAGGGGCATTCTACCTCTGAGCTACACCCCCGCCCTATTTTTTGAGACCCTTTATTTTGAAACAGGGTCTCACTAAGTTGCGAAGGGAGTCACTCAGTAGTTGAGGCTGGCTACAAACCTGTGATCCTCCTGTCTCAGCCTCCCAAGTACTGGGATTACAAGCGTGCGCCACCACGCCCGGCTTCTAAACCCTGCTTCTTAAGACGACAGGAACAGTTATCTTCATGAAGGGGGACATTTGATGAAATTAGAGATTTAAGTCAATGTAATAGATTTTTCTTGAATATCTATCCTGCCCTTAGGTAGTCAAATGAGATCTGGAGAATCCAAAGGAAGATCTCATGTGCTACTTGACTCTCATGGAGGTCAAGTTTTGTTGGTGGAGACCACACTAGGATGTGTGGACACTGAGATAATTAGGGATAAAATACAGTTCCATGGCAAAATATACAGCGTTACCTAAAGACTTCATGGACCACCAGATGAGCGAGAGGTCACTGTGACTGTTGTCTTTGGGCTTTGTAGAGGGAGGAGACTTGGTCTGATTCCTGGAGGGGGGTTAGCGTTTAGAAGTCAAAAGGGATGGAGAACAATGAAGAGTGGACAAAAGAGGAGTGGAATACTGGGGACTGTAGAAGAGCCTCGTTTTACTGAGGGGTGAAGATCCAAAGTGGTAGACAATGGAAGGAAATCTGGGCAGAGAAGCTGGGACCAAATTGGAAGCTAAGTTACGGACCCTGAAATGGATAGATAATCAATCATTTGTTGTTGTTGTTTTGTGCATTGTAATAATACATCATGATGAGATTCACCATAGTAGAAACATACATGCAGGCAGCAGTTGGTCTGATTGGTCCCAGTGAAATTACCCAGTGGGTCCTTATTATTTTTTTTTTTTTTGCGGTACCGGGGATTGATTGAACCCAGGGACATTCTACCTCCACACTACACCCCCGGCCCTATTTTTTATACTTTATTTTGAAACCGGGTCTCTTGAAGTTGCGGAGGACCTCAATAAGGAGAGAGAGAGAGAGAGAGAGAGAGAGAGAGAGAGAGAGAGAGAGAGCTGAGGCTGGCCGCGAACCCGGATCCTCCGGTCTCTGCCTCCCAAAGTACTGGGATTACAAGCGTGAGCAACCACGCCTGGCCCCCAGTGGGTCCTTCTAAGAAGGGGGCAGAGAGGTCAGTCAGGGAAGGAGATGTTTTGATGTGAGGTAGAGGCCAGTAGAAAGTGTGGCCCAGAAGAAAGCCCCAAGCTTGGTGCAATGGGACCTGGGAGCCATGGAAGTTTCTGGGGGAGGAGGGATAAAGAGACAGGCAAGACTCATTGGGAGAGAGGGTCGTGGATGTTTGGAAAGAGATAAGTAGAGACAAGGAGATGAAGGGGAAATCTAGGTTGTGGGAGATGAGAGACAGAGATATTTCAGGAAGATTCTCATGGAATTTGGTGGCTTGGGCTATAAAGAGATTGGAGAGAGGAGACGATGAGATGAATTCAAGGCTTTTGTTTAACGGCATGGAAAAACAACCAACTCGCTAACAGAAATGGCTCATAAGGAAAGAGAGACATGGTTAGGCTTGTTTTGAAGGTTCTAAACTTAAGAAAGATAGATATAAGTGAGCGGATTATGAAAGTGAGATAAGAAGACTGGACTCACAGCGATAATGGCTGAGCCCTAGAAAGATTGTCTAAACGGAACCAGCCTGCTGGCATATAGCTGCAATCCCTGTACTGGGGAGGCTGAGATAGGAAGATCACAGGTTTGCAGCCAGCCTCAGCAACTTAGCAAGACCCTCAGCAACTTAGTAAGACCCTGTTTTAAAATTAAAAAAAAAGAAAAAGGGCTGGGGTTGTAGCTTGAAGGTAGAATGTCCCTGGGTTCAGTCCCCAGTGCAAACAAAACAAAACAAAACAAAACTTGCAGCTACTCCTACCAAAAAGTGGAGTCTATTCCCTCAACGCTTAAATATGAAATGACCCTTGACTTTCTTTGACCAGTGGAAGGTAATGAAAGTGACATTCTGTGAGTTCCAAACCCCAGTTTTAAATGACCCTGCAGCTTGGTTACTGTCTTGGAACCTGGAGATTGCTAAGGGAACACATCCAAGCTAGCCCACTGGATGATGAGAAATAAGTGACCCAGTCACCCCCTATTTTCCTAGTTAACAGATAGCTAACTCTTAGAAGGAAAGATACTTTATTAATTGAAAAATGACTATAGAATCATGAATGAGCTCGGCCAGGACCAGCAGATATAATACCCAGCTGAGATCAGGCCAAAATGCTGACCCACAGAACGTGAGTTACAAGAATAGCGTGGTTTCAAACAATTATATATTTGGATGGTTTGTTATGCAGCACAAGCTAACTGATACATAAAATCCAAAACAGAGTATCAAGAAAGATAAGTAAAGGGCAGTGCCATCAAAGTAAAACATATAAATTTGAGGAGGACTTAATCTTGTTAGTAGACTTTATGAGACTTTACTAAATGCAACAATTCAATTACCTTATCATATATCAAAAGCAAACGGAGTTTAGTACCCCAAATACCCAGATTTTTTCCAAAAGGTACATGCATAACTAGGATTAGGAAGAGACAAGGAAAGAAGAAAATTAAAATGAAATTTCTTGAAAGAGAATGATTCATAAGAAGTGGTTAGAAAATCCCACCTTTCGGAGTGAACAAAGGAACAGAAGCAATCAATATCAAATTTACCACGTCTGATGTTATCAGTCATACTCAAAGCATCCACCAAGAGTAAGGTAATTAATTATGCAGCCTTATACTTGTAAGGCACAGATTCAGAAAAGCAGTCTCTCTTCCTGGACCAATGCTTGTGAAATATTTAATGTGTCTGTGCTATGGTTTTGAGCTCTGTGTGTCTGTGCAATTCTTTAGGGGACCATCTCCCTCTTTCACAGGCAATACAAATTAGAATTTGCTGCACTGAGACTTCTGATCCTCCACTAAGCACAGGAGTTCAATTACTTTCTCAATCGGCAGGTTCTTCTCTCTTTTTCCTGCTTTCTGTATAATAAAGTCAGTTTGTTAGATGTTGAAGCACTTGAAGATCTCTTCAATCTTATTTTGACCTAATTTATTTCAGCAGATGCAAGAAACATCACCCAAGAGCTCATTAAAATGAACCTTCTGTGCTTCTCAGTGCTATGCCTGTCAATGAAACATGGATGTTCCAGAAAGTTCTGGGGGGGGGGCGGTGACCTGTCAAGACCTTAAAAATGAAAAAGAAACAATAAAAAGATTATATTTTATTGAAAGAATTGAAACGATCAGCAGAGACCTGACTTCAATAGAATGATGTTATTACTAGAGTCTAAAACCTAACTGGTGGGGATTGAAAACTCTCTTTGGGAAGTCAGGGATTAATCAAAGGGAAAACGCCAGGGAGTTCACCAGGGAGCTAATTGTTATCATGGGAGAAAAAGAAGTAAGAGGGCCCTGAGCGTGTGTCAGAGCCTCAGATAACTCCCAAGTCCTTGGAGACGAGCTGGGAAGGCATTCTTAGCTTGGAGGGTATGCTAGTCAGCTTTTCATTGCTGCGACCCAAACACCTGACAAGTACAACTTATAGAAGGAAAGATTTATTTTGGCTCAGGTTTCTGAGGTTCAGTTCATGGTCGGCTGGCTCCAGTGCCCTGGGAATGAGATGAGGCAGAGCAACATGACGGAAGGGTGTGGTGGAGGAGAGCTGCTCCGCTCATGGCAGCGAGAAGGAGGGAGAAGAGGAACCCTTCCAGGGCACACCTCCAGTGACCCACTTCCCCCAGCTAGGTCCCATCTCCCAGTAGTCCATTCGGCTATCGAGGGATTAATCCACCAAACGGATTAACCCACTGATGAGGTCAGACCCCTCTCGCTTTGATAATTGCCTAAAAGTTTCAACTCTGAACCTGGCTGCATTGGGGGGACCCTGCTTTCAACGCAGGAGCTTTTGAGGGACACTCCATACTTTTTAGCTCGACTGTAACAGATGGTGATGGCCCCACTTAGCGAAAACCTAGAAGAGGCCCATGGCGATCCACAGTCCCTCCTCAGGGAGCACTTTGTGGAGGAGCCCCTCGGCAAAGACTGGCTCTTTCCTAGACCCAAAACCCTGAATCAAGAGAAAAGGCCGTTTCTGTTGGTCTTATTTGCGTTTGGTCCTGGTTTGAGGTGGAACACTCCAAACACGGGTTCCAAGAGATTTGAGGACAAAGGGCTTCAAGGCAAGGAAGATAAAATAAAAGTCCAAGAAGGACCTGGCTCGGGTCCAAAGCAGGCTTCTCAGAAGGATGGGATGAGCAGCAAGACCTCAGGGACCAAACCAGGGTCCTGAACCAGGCCTGCTCCTTTCCAAGTGCTCAGTGCTTGAGAACAGTACTATGGGTTCAGGCTGACTCAGAGTGAATACAGCTTACACCATCACTGCTTGGTTCTATGACCTTGAACAAATTCCTAAGCTCATCAGTTCCGCTCAGTTTTATCAAAGTATTTATTCTTTACCTGGCCACTTAGCCTGAGGTAGATTCAAGGTACCAAAGCAACAAGATGTTCCGGGTGAAAGTGTGAATCCTGACTGGTTGTCATTTAGTCATTCAACAAACATTTCCTAAGAGCTTACTCTATGCCAAACACCATGTCTTAGACCCTGGGCAGGGACAGAAGTGGCAGAAGGGCCTTGATATTCCAGGTCTGTTTCAGAATCAATAATTTAATGGGAACAGAATAAAGCAGTTGACACACACACACACACACACACACACACACACACACACACACACCATACACAATGATATACAAAGGCAAAATAAGAGAGGGAAAGTGGAGACGTGTTTTTCCCTCTAATTTTAATACAAATTATTATATGAGCAAATATATAACTCAACGGTGGATTCAGTGTGGGTTGTGGGCACCAACTTTCCATGAGTATTTAGTATGTAGGAACATAAGAACGTTTTTTATTCTCTTGTTTTTGTTTTTGGTACTAGGGGTTGAACCCAGGGGTATTCTACTTCCAAACTACACCCCCAGTCCTTTTTATTTATTTTAAATTTGAAACAGGGTCTTGCTAATTTGCTGAGGCTGACCTCGAACCTACGGTCTTCTAGCTCAGCCTCCCAAGTACTGGAATTGTAGGTGTGTGCCACCATGCCTACTTAAAAGTTTTTATTTTTTTTAGCCCATTAAGTCACAAGTTTTCAAATATGCATATATTTCAAAGAAATTGACACAGGTGCATTAAAATCAGTTGGATTAATAATCTAGAGTTTATATATCATTTACTATCATTAAGAACAAAGCTACAGCCAGGCATGGTGGCACACGCTTGTAATCCCAGTACTTTGGGAGGCGGAGACGGGAGGATCAGGGTTCGCGGCCAACCTCAGCTCTCTCTCTCTCTCTCTCTCTCTCTCTCTACCTAGTGAGGCCCTCCGCTACTTCGTGAGACCCGGTTTCAAAATAAAGTATAAAAAAATAGGGCTGGGGGCATAGCGCAGAGGTAGAACACCCCTGGGTTCAATCCCCGGTACTGCAAAAAAAAAAAAAAAAAGAACAAAGCTACAGGTTGTCCTATAAATAGGATGTGGAGATAATATAGTATCTTTTACATATATAAGCTATCCTATCATAGGACGTTGGGCAAATACATCTGGGACCCTGGGACAAAATGGGTTAATGGAAAGACAGACAGTGGTTAATCCAACAAGTGCAATGAGTAGGGTTTTTAAAAGAGCCTCCCTCATGTTTGTCAATGACCAAATGTCATTATTCTCTAGGTGCAGAGCCCACCACTCTTTGATCTTATTTGTAGCTCTAACCTGTCAGCACATGGCAGATACCATAGTTGACCAGGAGAAAATACAGCTCAGCTAAACTCTCAGAACCTGGATAAACAAGGCTAAAGAAAGATGGTTTCAAGCCAGGCGTGGTGGCTCATGTCTGTAATCCCGGTACTTGGGTGGCTGAGACAGGAGGATCGCAGGTTCAAGGACAGCCTCAGCAATGTAGTGAGACTCTCAGCAACCTAGTAAGACCCTGTTTCCAAATAAAAAAATAAAATAGGACTGGGGGTGTAGCTTGGAGGTAGAATGCCCCTGGGTTCAATCCCCAGTACCAATAAATGAATAGATGATAGATAGATGATAGATAGATAGATGATAGATAGATAGATAGATAGATAGATAGACAGATAGATAGATAGATAGATGATAGATAGATAGCAAATAAATAAGAAAAGAAAGACACTTTCAGAATGTTTCCATCTTAAAAGTTATAATGACAAGGAAAACTGCCCTTCAATCATGCTGTTTTATCGATGAGCTAATTTCCTCTTAAATGACAATCTTGAATTACATGTAGGTTGACATATCACTAGATAAACGTCTGTCTTGTCAGAACTCTGGGTCCCCTGCCTTAGAATGTCACTGCGCTACCACTCTAGGGGCTTGTTCTGCTATCCAGGATGGCAGCTCGTGTCCTGGGGAGATTCCTATTGTTTCCTGAACCTCAGGTTCCTGATATAGTTGTGGGGAGAAGAGAATTCAATGTAGTTGCGGGCTGAGGGGGGAATTTGGCCATGCGTGAGACAACAGAGGTTTGACCAATTATGATAGTATAAAATATCATTATTTCACTATACAAATAATTCCAAGTGGAGTTTGAACAGTGTAATGTGAATTTTTGACCTCAATCTAATAAGACTAGAAAATTAATGAGGCCATTTCAGAGTCCGGGGCGGAAATGGCTTATTTGAAACCAACTGTGGTCTGCTGGTGTCGGCAGAGGTAGCATAATAATTAGATGGACCATTTTTTTTTCTTTTAACATATCTATGTTCATATCTCAATTATGAGATTATAGTATTATTTGAAGGCCACTGAGAGAATTTAGAGAGAGATTACATTTTCAAGTGACACGTGGGACACTCAGCTGGTAGAATTCACTGGGATATGGTTTCCATTTTGAGCCAGGAAAAAAATGAAATTGTTCCCCAATTTAAATCAAAAAGTATTAAAAGGGAGCTGATTTGGAATAAATAGTTTAAAGGTCCATTCTGAAATTAAAGTTGAGTTCAGAAAATTCCATAATAGCCTAACAAGTTTTTTTTAATTTTTTCTACTTTTATTGGTGAATTATTATTATACATATCTTAGTGAGGTTACCGAACCTCACTAACATACCTCACAAACATACATAACCTCACAAACATACATAACCTCACGAACATACATAACCTCACGAACATACATAACCTCACGAACATACATAACCTCAAAAACATACATAACCCCACGAACATACATAACCTCACGAACATACATAACCTCACGAACATACATAACCCCACGAACATACATAACCCCACGAACATACATAACCCCACGAACATACATAACCCCACGAACATACATAACCCCACGAACATACATAACCTCACAAACATACATAACCTCACGAACATACATAACCTCACAAACATACATGCACGCAGGATTTGGTGTGATTCTTTCCCCATTCCATCCCGCTCCCCCACCTGCACATGTGAGGGAGATTGGTCATGATACCTTCAGATATGAACATACCACTTCCTCCTCTCCTTCTCTCTCTCCTCCAGTCTCTTCCACTATTCGACAGGTTTCTCTCTCCATTTATCCAAAGTCTCCTTTATTTCCTGTTTTCTCCCTAGCTTCCATATATAAGAGAAAACATACAGCCGGACGTGGTGGCGCACGCTTGTCATCCCAGTCCTTGGGAGGCTGAGACAGGAGGATCGCAGGTTCGCGGCCAGCCTCAGCTACTTAGTGAGGCCCTCCACGACTTAGTGAGACCCTGTTTCAAAATAAAGAATAAAAAATAGGACTGGGATGTGGCTTGGAGGTAGAATGCCCCTGGGTTCCATCCCTAGTACCGCAAAAAAAAAAAAAAAGAAAAAGAAAAGAAAAGAAAACCTAGGGAGAAAATTCCTAAAACTCACAAAGATGAAAATAGCCAGATTTACTTCCAATTTTTTCCTATAGTTTTCCACTGATCAATTTACTATTTGAATCAATATATTAAAATACAAAAAGAATGGCCCTTCCCCACAATCTGTTTGTCTCTATAGTTGTTATACTATCAAACATTTCCCAAGGGTTAGGAGTGTGGCTCAGTGGTAACACGCTGGCCCAGCATGTGCGAGGCTCTGAGTTGCATCCCCAGCACCAAAAATTAATAAATAATAAAGGAAGGAAGGAAGGAAGGAAGGAAGGAAGAAGAAGAAGAAGAAGAAGAAGAAGAAGAAGAAGGGAAGGAAGGAAGGAAGGAAGGAAGGAAGGAAGGAAGGAACTTAAAAAATAAATAAAACAAATTTGTTTATCGTTCCCCTTCCTTACACTACCTGACTGAGTCACATGTAACACTCCTACATTCCCAGTGCTTGGGAAAGTTCCTGGCCCTTAGTAGAATATTAATAAATATTTGTTGAATGACTCAATGAACAACTAAAGTGACAAGATCTATATGCTAAGTTAAATTAAACATCACTTCAAAAGTATTCAAAGTAGGTTTCTCTTTACAGCAACTAATCTGTAATTTCACAGTCATCAAGATCCTCCCGATGATTTGAGAATCAAGACTGGAAATTTTGTTCTGCTTAGGAACCAACCATCATAGCTGCGATCTCTGTAGAGTCCTCTGTGTCCCATACTTCTGAACAGAGAACCTCGCAGCGGCCCTCCCTTTTTCCAAAGCTGAGAAATCTTTCCCCACTTCACAGATGAGGAAACCGAGGCTCAAAATTAGAACACGTCCAAAAGTCGCACAGCCAGTGGGGAATGGCAGTGTGAATCTGATCCCCAAATTTGGCTGGGGCCAAAGTCCACATTCCAGAGTGGAAGTTCTTCCCCATAGGAAATGAATGTAGAAATTAAATGCCGCTGAATGTTTGTCGGTTTATTAAGAAAGTTGTCAGAATCAAAATGGCGTCGCTTCTGTCAAGTCCTAACCAAAGAAATAAATGAAGCCAGGAGGGGGCGGAGGAGGGAAGCTCACACAGGCACCTCCCGGAAGACTCTGCTAGGGGAAAATGGATGGGAATCAAGAATATCATACTGAGTACACCCAGACCCAAAGAACGAGCAGATGTTTGTTCTCTCTTATATGTGGAATCTAGAGAGATATTCGGAAATGCGGGCAACATCAGATCGATGAGCAGAGACTCCAGGGGAGTGACCGAGGGGGATCAGGGAAGGGAGGGGGAGAGATGAGGTCATAAAGGATGCATAGTAGAAATAATGCCATGAATGTTTGCAGAATTGCCAATTCCAATCTCAAAGATTTGCGGGGTGTGGGTGAGAGTGGGGGACCCGGTGGGGAGGGCAGCAAGAGTCGTGTGCATGTATTTATCTAACACTCTGTCCCCCGATATGATGTAAAATTGCAATGCACCCAATTAAAAAAATAAAAAATAGCTGGGCGTGGTGGTGCACGCTTGTCATCCCAGGACTTGGGAGGCTGAGACAGGAGGATCGCAGGTTCGTGGCCAGCCTCAGCTACTTAGTGAGGCCCTCTGCAACTTAGTGAGACCCTGTTTCCAAATAAAGAATAAAAAATAGGGCTGGGGGTGTAGCTTGGAGGTAGAATGCCCCAGGTTCAATTCCCGGTACCGCAATTAATTAATTAATTAATTAAAATATGGAAATAAAAAAGAAGACTCTGCTAGAACTACAATCCCGTTCACAAAGATGTCCGCAACCTCACGGGAAGATCCTTCTGATAGGACGTCTGCCCAGCAACTGTCCCTGCCACCTCAGATTGACATCACCTGTGTACCAAGGATGACTGCCTCAAGATATCTTATGTCACCCCCTCATTTCTCCTTAAAAACTTCCCCATCAGGCTGGGCGTGGTGGTGCATGCCTGTAATCCTAGTATTTGGGAGGCTGAGACAGGAGGATCGCAGGTTCGAAGTCAGCCTCAGCAACTCAGTGAGGCTCTCAGCAACTTAGCGAGACCCTGTTTCCAAATAAAATATAAAACAGGTCTGGGGGCTGTAGCCCAGGGGTAGAAGGCCCCTATGTTCCATCCCCAGTACCACACCAAAAAAAAAAAAAAAAACTTCCCCATGCCTCAGCCTCTGTGAATATGTTGATAGGTTAATCGCACCGGTATACCCATTAAGATGCCCTATGAATCCCCTCAAAATACTTCTCTTGGAAGAATTTTTTCTGATTGTTATTTTTTGGTTGTTTTTGTTTTGTTTGAGCTGGGGTCTGGCTGTGTTGCCCAGGTTGAATTTTTTTTTTTTTTTTTTGGTGGCACTAGGGATTGAACCCAGGGGATTCTACCTCTGACTACACCTCAAGCCCCCCCCCCTCTTTTTTTAAAAAAGTTTTTGGTTTGAAACAGGGTCTTGCCCGGTTGTTGAGAGTCTTGATTCATTACTGAGGCTGGCCTTGAACCTGTGATCCTCCTGCCTCAGTCTCACAAGTCCTGGGATTACAGGCGTGGCACCACTGCACCGGGCGTCTGATTGTTATTTAGGTTGACAGTGTGTTTACTGCCTCCTTGTTTTAGATAAATACCTTAGAAAATATATTTGATTTTCATCTAGTAACCATTTTTTCTTGGTGTTTGAAGACACTCTTACATCATATTTTGCCATTTATTTCTATTCTGAGAAGTCTTTTTTATCTAAACACACATACACACACACACACACACACACACATATAGTTGTGGGTTTTTTTATTTTGGGTTTTTTTTTGGTGTTGAGGGTTAAACTCAGGGATATTTTACCTCAGAGCTATACCCCTAGCCCTTTTTTATTTTTACTTTTTTTGTTTTCAAACAGAGTCTCGCTAAGGTGCTGAGGCTGGCCTTGAACCTGCAATCCTCCTATCTCAGCCTCTCAGTGCTGGGACTACAGGCGTGCACCACCATGCCCAGCTTAAACATCATTTGAAATAAACTCCCCGGTGATTCTGACATAGGTAGTCCATGAATCACACTGCAAGAAACCGATTCCAGAGGGAAACGAGAACTTCTGAGTTCTATAGAATCTTCTCAACTCTTCCAGGCCCTTCTGTGGGCTGAGATCTTCTCCGCTGAGGACACAGACCAGAAACTTCTGGGCAGCTCAAATAACTGGCCAGTTAGCATCTCAACCGGGCCTGGAAGTTGAACCTTTGAAATTGCTCTGAGCTTCTCAAACTTCACAGTGCGGGGGAGACTCCGGGAGCTCATCTACTCGCAGAGCCTGACCCTCAGCGGGCCTGCAAGGAACCCGAGATTCTGCATTTCTAACCAGCGCCAGGTGACGCCTCGGCTGCCGGTCCTCAGTCAACGACTGGCCTGGGAAGCTGCAGGAGCAGCGGGCTGTTATACTTAAAGATGCATAAAGGTGAAGGACCCCTGGGCGTGGTGGCAGACGCCTGTCATCCCAGTACTCGGGAGGTTGAAACAGGAGGCTCGCAAGTTCAAGGCCAGCCTCTTCAATCTAGTGAGAGCCTTAGCAACTTAGCAAGACCCTCTTTCCTTCCTTCCTTCCTTCCTTCCTTCCTTCCTTCCTTCCTTTCTTTCTTTCTTTCTTTCTTTCTTTCTTTCTTCAGTACTGGGGATTGAACCCAGGGGCATTCTACCTCCGAGCTACACCCCAGCCCTATTTTTTATTCTTTATTTTGAAACAGGGTCTCACTAAGTTGCAGAGGGCCTCACTAAGCAACTGAGGCTGGCCATGAACCCAGATCCTCCGGTCTCAGCCTCCCAAGTACTGGGATTACGAGAGTGTGCCACCATGCCTGGCTGACCCTGTTTCAAAATAATAAATAAATAAAAATAAATAAATAAATAAATAGGACTAGGGATATAGCTCAGAGGTAGAATGCCCCTGGGTTCCATCCCTAACATGAATGAATGAGTGAATGAATGAATGAGTGGGTGAATGAATGAAGAGGATCAGCCCTCTCAGTCCCTAGAAAGTTCCATTTCACCTCCAGGAGGAGTCCCTGTGATTCTTACTCAGACAAGCACTAAAATGATCTTTCCATTTTTCTACTAAGGACGTGAACCGGATGACGAAACATTTTATATCAGCTTTTCACAGATTAGCGTGGTGGGAACGGGCCCTGACTTGAGGTCAAAGACACTCCGCTTCAGCTCCGAGTCACTGATGACAAATGCGTGGCTTTGGTCCAGCATCTCTCCGTCTCATTTTCCTTCTCCTTGAAAATAATCCCAGTGCTCCCTCAGGGTGCCGAGAAGGCGCATGCCCCGTGAGGTCATGGTATACAGTCAGCGCTGCATAAATGGTAATTGTGAACTCTTGGCATCTCATCCTGGTGACTCATCCGCATTCCAGCATTCCTGGATACACAAAAGGAGCCCATGCCCTTGGAGCTTATGGTCCCTAATCCTTCCCTCTTTTAACTCGCTCAAAGAGCTGTGCAGAGGATTAAGTGAATTAATATGCATAAAACACTGGGAGCAGTGCCCGTAATATAATTAGTCCCCAAAACGACTTAGCATTATTTTTAGCACTTACTACAATGACAATTAAATCACTTTGAGGGGGAGATTGTTAAATTGAAAGAGCACCCCCTCCTGACTCTGCAGATCTCAGGAGGCCGGGACGGGGTCAGTTTGAGTTACCTCCATAGCCCCAGCCTTAATGTGGTGCCCGGTACACAGTTGCTTTTGCATAAATACCATAGAATACGTAAGTGAATGGATGATGAATGAATAATGGATGGTTCAGTAAGTACCATTGGCCTCCTGAAGAGATCCACAAATTATGAGAAACATTGTCTTTGAGCCCATTAGAGGCAAGGGGAGGGGGGGAAGGATTGTATCAAGGGACTGGCCTAGGGCCGGTTGAGACAGGTGTGTTCCCCAGAAAATGAGGTGTTTCTAAGTATCAGACAGGGTGAAGAGGCGAGCTGAGGGGAAGGAGCTTGGGCGAGGGCTGCCAGCCCATAATGGTCTTCAGGAAATAAAAAAACACGAGCTAACTGAATTTTCTGACCAAATGTGTCAGGAGACGCTTCAGTAAATAAAACATGAGCAATGAGAAACGTTTGAATTTCCTGCAGCAAGGGCTAATGAGGAACCCAGGGCAGGCGGCGAGAGGCTGTCCCTGAACCTCCGTCCCTGGGGAGGAGAAACGCCATGATTTGTCAATCCCCACTCCCTTCTGGAAGCGTCTGGGATCAAGTGAGAGAGGAAGGGGTTATATCCCCCCTCCCTTCTGGAAGCTTCTAGGATCAAGTGAGAGAGGACAGGGTTAAAGCCACACAGGATGAGCAGGTGATGGGCTGAGGTCCAGGGTCCTGTCCATCTTCCTCTGCGGATTACCCAACCAATGGGAGATTCTAGGACTGATGGAGGTGATGGGGTTGCAGGAGGGACAGAGGGAAAATTCCAGAGTGTTCCCTTGATAAGCTGAATGCAGGGAACAGCTTAATCCAGGTTGCATTTGCTTTTATCACAATTCTTCTTCCGTCTCCATCATTTAGAAGATGGAATAAATCTCCCCTGGAGAAAATGACCCTTCAGAGCATTCCCAGACTCCTTTGGACCTGACCCATCACTGCGGCCCTTTTCCTGGAAGATGGAGGAAGCCATTTCCCGTAACCTCCCACACCCATCGAGGGCCCGGGGTGAAAGCCGATCGCGGAATGGACTTGACTCCACACAGAAGGCGCTAATGGCTATACCCCGGTCTCCAAAGAACTTCCCGGCTCACGTATGGGAGCAATCCTCCCTGTCCCTCCCGGGAGGAAACTCCTCATTCCCATCTTACAGATGGAGAAACAGGCCCAGGAGGGGAGATGCATCGTCTAAAGCCGTGCACCGTCCTAAGTCACGGAGCCAGGATTCCTATCCATTTCCTCTCATTCCAAATCCGGTGCTGTGAGGCAACGCAGAGAGATGCTAGTGTTCTAGTGTTCTTGTTGGGAATTCTTTCAGAGAAATAGGCTTAGAAAGCCTTTCATCTTGGAAAATGTGCCCCGGCTCTCAATAGTCACCGATACCTTTTTTTTTTTTCTTTTTGCGGTACCGGGGATGGAACCCAGGGGCATTCTACCTCTGAGCTACACCACCAGCCCTATTTTTTTTATTCTTTATTTTGAAACGGGGTCTCATTAAGTTGCAGAGGGCCTCACTGAGTAGCTGAGGCTGGCTGCGAACCTGCGATCCTCCTGTCTCAGCCTCCCAAGTACTGGGATGACAAGCGTGCAGCACCACGCCTGGCTCACCAATACCTTTGAATAGTTCATCTGGAAATCGAGGCTATGGGCCTTGGGGAGACCCCCTCTCCTGGGAAAGCCCGCATCCCTCCAAGCTCAGGAGCAGGTGTGAATCCCCCCATTTTAAGCCAGCCAGCCTTAATGGTCTGTGATGCGCTTTCCATGTCTCCCACGCTTCTAAGACCCGCCCCCCACAGGAGCCAGGCTGCATCTCTTCTGTTGCCTTGAATGAGGCTGATATTTGGCAACACTAACCCCTGAAGATGATTGGGTTTACCTGATTAAAAAATCAGGGACCTTTCTCAGGCACCTAGATATCCACTTATAAATCAAAATTCATATGTAGCTGTGGCACGTGCCAACTCCATCCATCTACCCTCTGCCATTTGAAATGGCTCGTCAGCTGGCTGGGCTGGTAGAGCACCAAGTCCTGTGTCCTTTGTACCCGATTCACCATGAGGCCATGGGCAAGTCAACTTACCACTTGGGGCTTCTGCCTTCGGGCCTGAGGAGATAGTGTTTCAGTGTTTCGGGGTCTCCAGGCAGAGGTCGGACAGCTGGAGCGTCATCTCTTGCTTGCTAGGATGCGGATTCATACCATAGGGCTGCCTCCCTTCAAAACCTTCCAAACCTGCGCTCTCTGCACTGCGCTAGGCTGGTCTCTGAGGCCTCTCGTGCCTTTTGCAGTGTACCACTTCCTTGCTCTGAAAATTGAGGGACCTCTGAGAGTATAAATGGATCCCAAATACCCCACTAGCAGGTGCCGGGTCAGGAGGCCGGGTCTGCACACTTCCCGCGCCCAGGTCTCCATCACTGCTGAGCGGCCCTCAGTGTCCAAAACCGCCTCTAAGAGATAAAGTGGGCCTTAACCATATTTACCGCGTTCCCTCTAAATACTATCATTTTGTAGAAAAATGCTGGGATTTTAGTGAGGACGCACGCGTGTCGATCCAGGCTCTGTCTACGAGGATCTGAAAGCATGTAGACACATAGCTATTCTAAATGTCCATCATTTCCTCGTGCGTTGGAGGCGAGGATATTTTACTCTTGCCTCATGGACGGGTCTCTAGAATCAAATGAGACAATGAAAGCTGCTTGAAATGTTCAAAGCCTGACACAAAGGTAAGGGATAATAACTGTACAAAGACTTGGGCTGCCCTGCTTGGCTTCGTGAGGCAGGTGGCACAGGGGTGTTTAGAGAAAGCAATCGAAAAACCCCGAGGTGCACCACGCAGCAGAGTGTCTGAAAGGATGGAAAGTGCAGACACAGTGGGGAGATTTGGTCGACGCTGATGGTAATTACCAAGCTGATGGCTCTTTCCAGATGGGGACAAGTTGGCCAAAGTCTGCAGGTAACGTGGGCGGAGGTCGCTACTGACATCTAGTGGGTAGAGGCCAAAGATATTGCTAGATCAACATCCTACAGTACTTGAAGTAGCCCCCAGCGAGGAATCATCTAGGTAAAAATGTTCCTCGTGATGGGATGGAGAAACCCTGGTCTATTAGAGGTTCTGTGAGTTCAAGCCGGGCGTGGTGGCGCACGCCTGTCATCCCAGTACTTGGGAGGCTGAGAAAGGAAGATCGCAGGTTCAAGGGCAGTCTCAGCAATGTAGGGAGACTCGCAACAACCTAATGAGACCTTGTTTCAAAATAAAGAATAAAAAATAGGGCTGGGGGTGTAACTTGGAAGTAGAATGCCCCTGGGGTGTTCCATCCCCAGTAACACACACACACACACACACAAACACACACACACACACACACCTCCCAATATATAAATATATTTGTTAAAAAAATGGGTGCATGGATGAACACCCACAGAAAGCTGGATGATGCCAGTAAGCTCTAATTCAGATTGCCAGGGACAATCTTGGTTCCTTTAGGCACCGTCTAGGTTTATTCTTTTATTTTTCGCTTTTCTGTCCTCTCAAAGATTCTCATTTTCTTTCCTCTCCCAAGACTGGGCAAGAATGAGAAGAGCACATCAAATCTGAGAGGGCCTAGGAGTGATAAACAACGCTTATAAAATCCGAGCGCTGCAGAACCTCTTCGAGCTCCCCCGTCAGAGCACTCCATTTCAGCAGACAGTAATCACATCAGTAAATACGTAGATCCGCTCTCGTTCCTGGCTGAGGGTGAACAGATCGCAGCAAGAGCACATATTTCCTGCAAATGTCTTACTAGACCAGTACAATTATGCTTATCAGAAGACACGTTCTGGGCCACAGAGTTAGGTCAGAAGATGGAAAACAGAAGGCCGGGCGTGGTGGCGCACGCTTGTAATCCCAGTACTTTGGGAGGCGGAGACCGGAGGATCCGGGTTCGCGGCCAGCCTCAGCTCTCTCTCTCTCTCTCTCTCTCTCTCTCTCTCTCTCTTTCTCTCTCTCTCTCTCCTTAGTGAGGCCCTCCGCAACTTCCTGAGACCAGGTTTCAAAATAAAGTATAAAAAATAGGGCCGGGGGCGTAGCGCGGAGGTAGAACGCCCCTGTGTTCAATCCCCGGTACCGCAAAAAAAAAAAAAAAAAAAAAAAAGATGGAAAACAGAGGCAGTTCTGGGAGGGAACATGCCCCTGGGTGTCCACCACTGCACCTCCACGGCTCTTGGCGCCTGGCCAGGTAGGCATCTGTAAATATTCTTTAGATAAAAGGATCACCCGTGGGGAGTGGTGGCACACACCTGTCATCCCAGTACTTGGGAGGCTGAGACAGGAGGATTGCAGCATTGAAGCCAGCTTCAGCAACTTAGAGACCCTCAGCAACTTAGGGAGACCCTGCTTTAAAGCAAAAAAGTAAAAAAATAAAAAGGGCTGGGGGTGTGGCCCAAAGGTAGAATGCCCCTGGGTTCAATTTCCTGTACTAAAAAAGAAAAGAAAAGAAAGAAAGGAAGAGAGGAGCGCCCAGGGCAGTCAACATCCAAACCCTTCCCTCAAATTCACTTCCTATCCAAAAACAAAAACAAAAACAAATTAAGTTGCCTGTATCATTCAATTTTGTATGGAAGTAGTTTGAATGCCACAGGTTTTGAAAAATCGTATCCAAAGCCAGAGAAAGATATGTGGTTTCATCATTGAGAAGTAGATACCACTATAGTGACTTAAAAGTCCTCGCTCAGAAAGCCCTTAAAACGTAGTAATTCATATCACACACAAATGTTCTTAAAGCCACACTTTACCACAAATGAAACCGAGTCTAAAATACTTGTCATATCTTTGCCAGAAAGTTGCCCTGTGGCAAGGTGAGATGATTTGGTGGATTTAAGGATTCTACACGCAGGGCCCAGAAGTCACATGGGGACAGTCAACCTTTCATGCCCAACACACCGTTCCCCCAAAGAACTGTAATAACACAATGAGCCACTTCCACCAGCCAACACAAAGCCATGTTGGGGAGGAACCTTCCAGAAACTGTAGTGGGATGCATTTGGAGTTGCCCCTGTGAACAATGTTCCAGTAGTACTTTTGGTTAGACTCTGTGTTAAAATGATCACTCCATCATATATTAATTATGCAAATCCATTATTCTGCAGAGTGGAGGGACAGAGGTGTTACCATTTTCAATGCACCCCTTTTCTTTAAACATTTACAGACACACTGACAACCAAGAGCGCTTCTTATGCAGGATTTAATACATCATGTGCTAATTTCAAGTCCCAGATACTCATTGATTCTATTTTCTTATGCAAGTATGTCACAAGACCACCAGCGCCATCTACACATCAGTTTAGCATGTTTGAAGACAAATTCAAGATTAGTCCAGCACTCATTATGTCTTAACACCAGCTACTTTCTCCATACTTAATGTTTTTTAAGCACTCAATGATCAATATGTTTTTTGTTTTGTTTTGTTTTTCTTTTGGCAGTACCGAGGATTGAACCCAAGGGGCATTCTACCACTGGGCTACACCCCCAGCCCTATTTGTAATCTTTATTTTGAAACAGGGTCTCAATAGGTTGCAGAGGGCCTCACTAAGTAGCTGAGGCTGGCCGCGAACCTGGATCCTCCTGTCTCAGCCTCCCAAGTACTGGGATTACAAGTGTGCGCCACCACGCCCGGCTTCAATATGTTTAAGTACACACATCCACAGCTGTAGGAAGCAGGTCAAATGAGATACCTGTTCCACTGCTATTTATTTGGGATTTGGTTACCTGTCTGAAATAGGTAGCATTTTCTAGCTGGAGCCAGAAAAATAATGCCCTTTATAGGACCGTCTCCAAGATCAGTACTAAGGGATCACCGGAATTCGATGAGTTTCATGGTTGCACCCAACACATTTCATTAAAGCAAAAGTTCTCTTTTGATGGCTCTCCGTATATTGAGAATCCTCATAAATGATCTTGGCAAAAGCAAATTGATCTAAATGTCTTTATCGGTACTGGCGCTAATACCACGCTTTCTGATGAAACCACCCAATTAGGGTATGTCTGCAAGAACAAGAAAAAGAGGTCATGCGGAATCAATGAGCCACCAAGCTCGCCTCTGACAAATATGACTGTCAAATCGGAAACATATTTTATTGTGTACTGCCCTGTAAACTCTTTTTAATCAACCAGGTATCTACACAGGCAGGACTTCAAAAGCTAGCACTTCTTCGTCACAACACGTCACCCCAAGAAGTCAATATTGCGATGACCACTTCAAAACTTGATTCTGGGTGCTCCCAATTTGTGCTGGGTGGCTCTTGTTTGCTCAATTTTTTTTGGGGGGGGGTGGGGGGTGGATAGAACACAGGGGCATTCCACCTCTGAGCTACACCCCCAGCCCTTTTAATTTTTTTAATTTTGAAACAGGGTCTCCCTAGGTTGCTGAGGGCCTTGCTAAGTTGCAGAGGCTAGCCTCAAACCTGCAATCCTCCTGTCTCAACCTCCTAAGTACTCGGATTACAGGCGTGCACCACTGTACATTTTCATCATGCATAACTCCCTCATAATTTCTCTCTCAGGGGAGGGCAGGCATGTCCCAGACCCATCATGACTGGCGTGCCCCATCCCTAGGACTCAAGCTGCCTTCTGGGGGGGAAATTTCAAACATATTGATTCCATGTTAGTTGAAATTCCCCCCCCCCCTACAAGATGCATCTAAGATGACTGGCTCAAATGGCTTTCAAACGGGGAGCTCCATGCTCAGGAGCAGAGAAACGCATTTGAGGACAGGGAATTTCAACTCTGTCACGCTTCTTAGACCCCTTCCTGGCAGCTGTGCTCATGTCTTAATTACCCAGGAGGTCCGGACACTGAAATATTCTACCTGAAGTGCCGCCTCAGCCATTTCCAGCTAGCCAAAGAACAGAAAGACAATCACAATGGGGGGGGGGGGAGTACAAGGAGGGTGAGAATTCTATAAAACTGCTCCACGAGCAAATCAACCCAGAAGTTCAAATAATGCTATGTTCGTATATAAAATTGTCGATACCAACCTTAGTGTCCTGTACGGGGAAGGGGAGAGGGCGAGGTGTGACGTGGAGGGCAACACACCAAGTGGTATGTGCCTGTATGTTTTCATCACTCTATACCTCCTTCTGATGTATAATTACCACGCACCAATAAAAGTAGTAAAGACAGCCGGGCGTGGTGGCGCACGCTTGTAATCCCAGTACTTTGGGAGGCGGAGACCGGAGGATCCGGGTTCGCGGCCAACCTCAGCTCTCTCTCTCTCTCTCTCTCTCTCTCTCTGTCTCTCTCTCTCTCTCTCTCTCTCTCCTTAGTGAGGCCCTCCGCAACTTTGTGAGACCGGTTTCAAAAATAAAGCACAAAAAATAGGGCCGGGGGCATAGCGCGGAGGTAGAACGCCCCTGCGTTCAATCCCCGGTACCGCAAAAAAAAAATAAATAAATAAAATAAAATAAAATAAAATAAATAAAATAAAATAATAAAATAAAATAATAAAATAAATAAAATAAAATAAAATAAAATAAATAAAATAAAATAAAAAATAAAATAAAATAAAATAGAATAAAAAATAAAATAAAATAAAATAATAAAATAAAATAAAATAATAAATAAAATAATAAAATAAAATAAATAAAATATAAAATAAATAAAATAAAATAAATAAAATAAAAGTAGTAAAGACATCATTGATCTTTATATTTTGCATCCACAACCAAAGCAGGTACCTCGAGAGCTTGATCATTCTAAGCGATCGTGGCATCTTTAGGTTTGAAAAGTTGAAAGGTAAAGGGAGGGGCTCATTTTGGTCAATTAGAAACGCTAATTAGAAACGCTACCTTCCTTAACCACGCCTGTGTATCAGATCTCCCTGGGCTGGCTCACTTTCCGCCACACCAGCACCGTGGGAGCTGCATAAACCGAGTGGAAACAAAGCCAGCATTCTGCAGTTTTAAACACATAATTAGTTTCCTGTTACAAAGGCCCCGTGTGAGAAGAGGAGATGATGTGGTGTGGGGGGGGGATACAAATGAAAATGTGGCTGTTGACCGTCAGTCCCTGCTAATCATTCCGGGCTGGGTTCTCCTGGCCAAGAGAAACCTTGACCCAGGGGCAGCTGACCGGAGAGAGCTGAGCCTCCCCCGCACGGCTGGGCTGCTGCAAGCAGATGGCGCGCCGCCCTGTCTCCATTTCCTCATCTGGAAAATGGGGAGTGGATGTCACCTCCCTCATAGAGCGGCGTTGGAGGTTCAGCCATGGGGAGAACTGCTCGGCGCTGTGACAGGGGTCTAGCGGGTACTTAGGAACTGGAAATAACGAATGCAGTGCTCCGTGGGGCTAAAAAGAATCGGGGGATCTCACAGCAGTACCCTCATCATGCTCCCCACAAGGCACAGAAATGCATTCTTCAGAAGAGAGTGCGGCTGACTTTGAGCATGACACCCTGGACTTCTTAGAAGTGACACTTTTGGGGGGAGAAGGTGCTGGGGATTGAGCCCAGGGACACTTTACCTCTGAGCTACACCCCCAGCCTTTACTGATCTATCTATCTATCTATCTATCTATCTATCTATCTATCTATCTATGTATCATCTATCTATCTACTTATTATTTATTTATTCATTTATTTATTTATGGTGGTGCTGGGGATTGAACCCAGGGACATTCTACCTCCAAGCTACACCCCAACCCTATTTTATTTTTTATTATTTGGAAATAGGGTCTTGCTTAGTTGCTGAAAGCCTCACTCAATTGCCGAAGCTGGCTGTGAACCTATGATCTTCCAGTCTCAGCCTCTCAAGTACTGGGATTACGGGTGTGAGCCACCATGTCCGGCTATTCTACTTTTTTTATTTTGAAACAGAGTCTCAGTAAGTTGCTGAGGATCTCACTACGTTGTTGAGGCTGGCCTTGAACCTGTGATCCTTCTATCTCAGCTTCCAAGTACTGGGATGACAGGTGTGCACCACCATGCCTGGCTAGAAGAGAGACTTAAAAACTGTGCATGGTTTTTTTTTTTTAATTTAGCAGTACCAGGGCTTCAACCCAATGGCATTCTACCTCCAAGCTACACCCCCAGCCCTATTTTTTATTCTTTATTTTGAAACAGGGTCTCACTAAGTTGTAGAAGCCTCACTAAGTAACTGAGGCTGGCCGCGAACCTGCGATCCTCCTGTCTCAGCCTCCCAAGTATTGGGATGATAGGTGTGCACCACCACGCCCGGCTAGAAGGGAGACTTTGAAATAAAGACTGTACATGTTTGCCCAAACTCAAACTGTTTAAGAATCAGATGTCCTGTCATCATCCCTATGTCAGAGGGCCAGAGCACACCTGGAGCCCTAACCTTCTAGAAGCTGGCAGCCTGGAGGCGAGGAAAGGTCCTCGTGGGATGCGGCTCCCTGAGACGTCATTAATTTACACTGCTGAATAGCTCGGGGTGATGAGATCTCCATTTGCAGCTAATGTCTTTATAGACAACGTGTTACGTTCTCCTGTAAAGACAACGGTGACTGGAAATATTAAGGGGTGTTGGGAAACTGGATGGGTGTGTGTCGGGGAGGGGCAGGGGGCTGTTCAGTGCTGATGCGTGCACTCAGCAGTACTGGCAACAGCTCCAGGGTAGAAGCTGTGTTTGGGTTTTCAACAAATTGTCTGTTCAGAAACGCTTGGTGTGTGATAGCCCAGGCTGTTATCAGGTACACGCTTATAGGGGGCAGTAAGAAGGCAACAGAAAACTTCAGACAGGTTTGGGGGACTTATTTCTTTTTGAGGCTGAGCTAGATGAATCGAAACTCTGTCACGAGTAGCTTCACTCCGGCGTGCAGTGGGTGTGTGTGTTGCACACTGAACAAAAGGCAGTACCCACGAGGGTCATTACATTCCTGGAGACATGTCAGTATTTCCATGAGCCTGCCTTAAGACTTTCGGACTCTGAGAAATGGCTATTCCGAAAAAGGATGCACGCCGAAGAGCTCTAGGCCCGTGTGAAACTCTCAACTTCACTTGCAGAATCTCAGAAAATTTGTCAGACCTTCTCTTGCTGGGCATACCAGGGTGCCTTTAATTTCCATTCTAAATATATTTGCTAGCTCGTTTCCCCACGAAAAGTCTGCGCAGATTCGCGGATTGTGCAACCGAGAGAGAAGATTAAAGCATCCGTTTGTTTCCATTAGCGTAATTAGTTAATCATCACATCATCTCTGTCTAGGATAATTATTATCAATAGACTTTCTCCCTGACTTCTGAATTAGCAACAAAGAATTCAGACCATCTTTTACTCTCCAGAAAGAAAACAAAGCAGTTAACCAGGTAACGCAGTCAGAAACCATTACTGGCGAAGGCCACCAGACAGTCATTTTTGCACTAGTTTGAATTTAATTGCAGCAACTTTTCTCCTGCTTAGCTCTGAGTATGGAAACACGGGGGCCCGGGCTGGGCACTGGACAGATGGTGGCACAAATGCACAGCGCGAAGAAAGGCAGAAGAGGCGCGACAGCCACTTGGGATCCGGCTTTTCATGGAATGCAAGAGATTTACTGTAATGAACTGAATACTTTTTGTACAAAAATCCGGTTCTTTTCAAGGTGTGGGTCCCACTGCCTCTGCGGGGGAACCCATCTCATCCATTCTAACCCCGGCATAAGACCTTATGAAATCAGCCCACATTGTTCAGCACAGCATACAATATTTGGTAGCTATTTATGGAGTTTAAGACATTCTCGCAGTGATACCACAGAAGAAACTTTAATTAAAATGGCAAGCAGGCTGCAACGCAAGGAACGCACTCAGGACGTTAAACACTCCAAGGAAAGCTCGGGAGAATGACATTACGTTTTCATCAAAGCAGCTTTAAGTTTGCTTAAATAGTTTCCTTACTATGTTAAAAGAAGCCCAGCTTACCCCTCCACAGTTCATGTAAACACCACACTATCACAGAACACAGCCTCTTCGATTTACACATCCGAATAAGAAAAAGCAAAGTTTTTTCTTTTTTTAAAAAAAAGACAATCATTTCAAAAATCATATATGAGAAGAAAAGTACACAGCTCCAACACACACACACACACACACACACACACACACACACACACCTGATTGTAAATCAAGAGAGAGGGAGAAAAACTTACCGGGGCAAATATCACCATACACATTTACAAAAGAATTGATAATCCAACTTCCCTCTCCTGAAAGAAAATAGAGGTTGTCTCATACTAAAAATAAAGCTCCTCTGTCCACAGCGCCGGCCACTCGGTCCCTGTCTGTGAAGCGAAGGAGGAGGAGAGGGAAATCGATGCGGAGGGAAAGTGAGCCGAAATACCAATCGAGGAGCAGCCTCTGCCTTCTCTGCAGAGAGATGGCAAAACGTTCATATTAGTAGACACTGGCAACTCACAGCGGAGTACAGCAACCTGATACTTCCCTCTGGTGAAAGGCTGACTGCTCTGCGTGTGTGGAGGGGGTCAGCACCATGGAGAGCTCTCACACTTGGCTAGGCTCACGACGGTGTGTGGGGCTGCTTTGCACAAGCACGCTGCACCAAGAGCACCATCTCCCCCCTGGTGCCCCCTCCTCCCTCACCCACAGCGCTTAGGGAGCAACTGGGAGAGAGGAAGGCAGGCTTTGGCGTGTGGAGGGTGCAGGGGGAACGAATGGTTTTCCACAATCCTTCTGAATAGATTTGCATAGATTAGGTAAACGTTGATATGTTTGTGAAGACAAAATTGCCCTCGTTTTTATGGAAATGCACGGGGATTGTGCATGATCCCCATTTGGGAAATTCAGATGCTGTCCGTAAATAATCATTCCGGTGAGGGTCCTGGACAGGTTTTTGCAGGCTCTGGCGACCATGGAAGGGACCAGTGACAACTTGGATGCGTGTTCATCCCAGGAGAGACACTTTAAGCCTCCTGCAAAAATCTCGAAATTAGAAAGGTTTCAGAGGTTTAAATGTGACTTGGATCTTTTTTTTTTTCCCTCTGTAGAAAGGAGTTGAGCTTGACTATTCCAGAGACTGGAATTATGGTACCACCGGGAAATGTGTTTTGGGGGGATTGGGCACCAAATTCACAGAGAGGCTGCCCACAGGTGGCCTGACCTCACACCAGCATCCTGAGGACTGTCTCCAGGTGACTTATACCGCAGCACCGAGAGGGGACACTTGCGTCCCTCCTTACCCCCAGACTCGGGGTCCCTCTCAGGACAGAAGTAGCTAGGTCGGCCCAGGGTCTCTGCTTTGTCTTTTGTGCACTGGTGATGGTTCTTCTGAAGCTCACAGCGGGATCAGTGGGTCCCTCTCTGTCTCCCTGTCTCTGCCTGTCTCACAAGCACACATGTACACTGTCACCACCACACGGGAACGGTCGCCATCATCTCTCTTTCTTACTCCCTGTCTTCCTTTTCCTGTGCACACGGTGACAACTCAGTGGGGGAAGGAAGGCAGGGAGGGGACCAAACCGACCAACCCAAAGAATAGGGTGAGGACATTTCACATAAGTGGGGTCAGCCAGGTTCAGAGAGTCAAGGGTCAGAGGCAATGACAGGGACTTCAGGTAGATGAGGAGAGAGACCACTAGGAAAGTGGAAGGGGCTTGGGGGGAAAGTGGGTGGAGAGGGGAAAAGGGAGAATTGATGAGGGAAACAGTTCAAAAAATGCTGTCAGGCCGGGCATGGTGGTGCACGCCTGTAAGCCCAGTACTTGGGAGGCTGAGACAGGAAGATTGCAGGTTCGAGGACAGCCTCAGCAAGCGGTGAGACTCTCATCAACCTAGTGAGACCCTGTTTCAAAATAAAAATAAAATAAGGCTGGGGGTGTAGCTTGGAGGTAGAATGCCCCTGGGTTCAATCTCTAGTACCAAAAAAATAAAATAAAATGTTATGTCTATATATGAAGGTATCACTACCAATCTCAATGAATGTATGGGGAGGGCGGAGGGCTTGGGGGAGGTACAGAGGGAAATATTTCAAGTGCTGTGTGTATGGATGAAAGAGTCGCTTTGAATCTCACTATGGTGTATAATTATAATGCACCAATAACGTATAAAAATGATAAGGCGTCAGGTTGCCTGGTTCTCTACTTCCTGATCTTGAGAAATCCCTTATGGCCTTGAGCCTTGGTTTTCTCTCTGTAAAATGGGCACACTGACCCTCACAGTGCTGTCGTGGGGAGGAGAAGGGAAGAAATGAAAAATAGCCAGGACTTGTGCTTTCAAACCCACACTGCACACATGGAAACTGGGCTCGGGGCCCCCCAGTTGTCTTTCTCCTTTTCCTCCTTCGACCTGCTCGTTCCTGGTGCATAAGCCTTCAGGGTACTTCAAACTCTTTTTTACACACACATTTCTATGTCTATGTCCATGTCTATGTCTGTATCTATGTCTGTCTACGTGTGTATACACTTTCATCAATACACTGCAATTATAGATCGTAGTGAGGTTTCAATGTGATACAAACACTGAAGAAGGAAATTGAAGAAGACCTTAGAACATGGAAAGTCCTCCCATGCTCTTGGATAGGCAGAATAAATATCATCAAAATGGTCTTACTACCAAAAGTGAGCTAAAGATTCAATGCAATCCCTATTAAATTACCAATGTCATTCTTCTCTGAGCTGGGAAAACAAACACAGTCTTAACATTCATATGGAAGAACAAAAGACCAAGAATAGTCAAAGCAATTCTGAGCAAAAAGAACCATGCCGGAGGCATCACAATACCTGATTTTGAATTATACTACAGAGCTATAGTAACAAAACCAGCATGGTATTGGCACAAAAATAGACCAGTGGAACAGAATAGAAGATACAGAGCTAAATCTTCATGCTTATAGCCAGTTGATGTTTGACAAAGGAGCCAAAATCGTAGTCTGGAATAAAGGCAGTCTCTTTAACAAGTGGTGCTGGGAAAACCAAACCTCCATGTGCAGAATGAAATTAGAACCCTACGTCACACTCTTCCAACTGTATATGCTCAGTGGCCCCTTTGAAATTCTGATAGGACTCAGTATTTCAGAGACTGAGACAGGAGGATCACAGGTTCAAGGCTAGCCTGGGCAACTTAATGAGACCCTGTCTCAAAATAAAAATATATAAAGGGGTGAGGTGTGAGGGGTAGCTCAGTGATAAAGCACCCCCTGGGTTCAATCCCCAGAAACACACACACACACACACACACACACACACACACACACACACACCCCAAAGGAACTTCTCCCCACCCCCAGTCTCCATGGCTACCTCTCACCTGCTTATTGAAAAGTCCCTCCATTTCAACGACAGAAATTACTCAGGGGAGTAAATTACACAGATGAATACAGGTGTGGCAGAAGGAAAGGCCGAGCTCCACCAGGCATTTAAGTAAGCACCCAGCGAGGATTGGCAGAATGAACGAATGAAAGATTGATGGGAGGGATTGCTCTGCTGATGGCCACAGCTCCTGCCAGGTGACTGACAGAGAACTGTGTTAGGGCAGAGATGGGGGCCGCCGTCCCCAGCAATGTACCCCTGGGGAGAGAGCCGCACTTTACCCTTCTTCAGGGAGAGTAGTTATCCTTATCAGCTTTGAGTAGTAAGAGCCCCATTTCAAGCCAAAGGAAAAAATTTGTCTTCTACATAATAATAGTGAGCATTTCTTGATTATTTACTCTACGCCAGATACCATTATCCATCTTTTTTGGTATGTCATAGAACTAAAAAGTTACTATTCTTATTCCAGTTGACAGATGAGGAAGCCAAGACCCGATGAGAGAAGTGGCTTCTCGGAAAGTAGAGTCGATAATTAGGAAAGCTGAGATTCGAACCTGATAGGGAACTACCACCTACCTGTTCACCACTATGCTCTAGATACTTCATGACGGCATATGTATGTGTGTGTGTGTGTGTGTGTGTGTGTGTGTGTATGTATATATGTGTATATATATGTACATATATATATGTGTATGTATATATATGTACATATATATGTGTATATAGGATTGACCCCCAAGGGCATTCTACCTCTGAGCTACACCCCAGCCCTTTTTTAATTTTAATTTTTTAATTTTGAATTTTGAAACAGGGTCTCACTCAGTTGCTGAGGGTCTTGCAAAATTGCTGAGGCTGGCCTCCAACCTGCGATCTTCCTGTCTCGGCCTCCCAAGTACTGGGATGACAGGCGTACGCCACCACGCCCGGCTCCCTTATACTTTTATTTATTCACTACACAGGGTATGACTCATCCACACATGGATAGACAGACCCTGCAATAGTGCCTTAGCTGTCCTACCGTGTGGATTCGCACCACAGAGACTAGGAACTCCCGATGGGTGTAGACGCAAGGTCTACCAGGCCAACATGGTCTATTCCAGGCCCCACTGGGTTCCCTGTGGTGTTGGCACGTTACTTAGAGCCTGCGAAGAAAGGAGGTGAGAGCTCAGGCTTGGGTTTCCCAGGGGTCTGTGCTGTGACCCTGGGGATGTCCCGGATGTGTTCGTGTTCCAGTTTCTCTCGTGTTTCCATTGAAGGATTTCCACCGGATGATCTCCGATGGCCTTTCTGAATCCACCATGACTAGATGGTGTTCTAAGGCCAACGGGGAGTCTGATCTTCTGGCTGGGTGAGCTCTTCCTGCCTCATATTTTATTCCTGCTGCTCAGCCACCATCGGCTCTCGCCACGGGGACTTCCGACAGGTCTCTGCTCTCACTTTGAGCTGTAAACCTCTCTCCATAGATTACCCACGTCCGTCCCTCTAAAGTGTGAATTTGATAAGAAATAGCAGTTTCAGAAGAATCCTTTCATCGTCCCCGTCCCGTAGGCAGGATGGAGAGCCCAAACCCTTCCCTTCAAAGCCTTGTGACAGGCTCCATCTACCTTTTTCTATTTTCTATTTTATTTTACTTATTTTATTATATTATTTTATTTTATTATGTATTTTATTTTATTATTTAATTATATTATTTATTTTATTTTATTTTGGTACTGGGAATTGAACCCAGGAGCATTCTACCTCCGAGCTCCACCCCCAGCCCTATTTTTTATTCTTTATTTTGAAACAGGGTCTCACTAAGTTGCTAAGGGCCTCACTAAGTAGCTGAGGCTGGCCACGAACCCGGATCCTCCAGTCTCAACCTCCCAAGTACTGGGATGACAAGCATGCGCCACCACGCCCAACTTTCTTTTTCTTTTTTGCCCTTTGTACTGCTGATACGCTCTTGCTCATATATTTGCTCACTTAATTAATATTTCCTGTGTCTATGAATAACTTTTACAAAGGCAGGCTGCATTTAGGCCAGTGTCTCCTCAGCGATTAGGAGAGTGCTCCAGAGGTATCTGGTGGATAAATCAATGTGTGATCAAATCAATGACCCAACATGTGAACTAGGAAGGCTTCCAGCTGGCCGTGAAGAAGCCACGTCCATCAGAGAGACTTAGCCTTGCGACACAGGACACATGACCAGAGCGGCTGACTCCTTTGCAGGCAGACTGTATTTACCTGCTCATTCAAGGAACATTCTGGAAGGGCTGCAGACTTCACTCTCTTCTTGATTAAGTGGGGGCCATGTCAAAGATGGTGCGGAGCTCCTTTTGGAAGCCATATGGACCAGTTGTTTCTTGAAGGCCTGGCTTCCCAGGTTCCGTTCACCTGGGCCCACACAGAATGGCTCGGTATTGGGACACGGGCCCATCCCTTGTCATTAGAGAACAGAGAGTCTTGTCAGCAAGCCACTGAAGACTGTCTCGACCTTCCAGTTTATCAGACGCTTCAGACAGTTGGCTACCACTCTCGAATACGGAATTGGAACTGACAAAAATAAAGCACGATGCCATTATTTGATGGTTCCTGTTTGAAAAATGATATTCGCATGGTTGCTGCTGCCTTAAAAATATCATCTACCCGTGATTGGACTATTAAAAATAGAAGGACAGTGTCTTCTAAGTTGAGTATTTATAGAGAAGGTTCAGTAGATCAAAATCATCTGTGATTCTCTGGAAACTTCATTAGCAATGCTAATTCCCAATATGGGCAGATCTTCAACTCTGGTCTTTCAATTGAGCATGGCCTTCAGACAACTTCAAAAGAATGTTTTTTTTGTTTTTATTCTTCCCCCCCTCTGAATGGGAAAGCTTGTCTCCCCTTTGGTGGACATACCTCCTGGTGATCGCACTAGCTCCTTACCCTTCTAGTTTCTATTTCTAGACATCTGGTCTCGCAAAGGGATCCTTTCAGGCCCGTCTGCTTCTGGGTGGGACAGTGGGAGGCCAAGGTCTCTGAGCATTTAGCAGACACAGAGTGGAAAATTCCAGAGCTGTGAGGTTCTCTCCTTTGCAGTGGGGAAAGGAGGTAATCAAAGGTAAGACTGCTCTGGCCAGACTAATAAATGACCAAGGGAGTTCTTCCATCTTGCCCTGAGAACAATTTCAACTCTTTCAAGCTTTCACGATAAAAGCACTCGCGTTCAATGCACTTACGGTGCCACCTTGAAATCTTTAATGGTCCCCTCCTTGTTCCAGCTGAGCACAGCTCCTAGCGTGGGCAAACGCAATTTATTCAGATATGAGTGGTACATAGAGTCAGAGCAGAACTTTCTAGGCTTTTATTTCTCGTGTAGGAGAAAGAGCGTTTTCCTCCAACTTTGTCTCTTTTTCTTTTTAAATGCCTCATGTGAGAAAATAATATCAACATCACGAGGACACCTATTAGATTATTCGCTTCCCTCCGTAGAGTTCAAGGCTGGTTAATGGAATGTCACGTGAGTGCTGAACGGAAGCCAAGAAAGAGCGGGAAAGAAGACTGTGGAAAGTCAGGGGACTGGGTGGAAATGGAGCCATCCCGGCCAGTAAAAGGAGACAAAAGGGAACTCCAAATAGCAGCTCAAAAATGTAGCTGGGTGTGGTGGCGCACGCTTGTAATCCCAGTACTTGGGAGGCTGAGACCGGAGGATCCGGGTTCGCGGCCAGCCTCAGCTACTTAGTGAGGCCCTCTGCAACTTAGTGAGACCCTGTTTCAAAATAAAGAATAAAAAATAGGACTGGGGGTGTAGCTCGGAGGTAGAATGCCCCTGAGTTTGATCCCTGGTACCGCTAACAACAACAAAAAACTCTCAATCACTCAGTTTCACTCAGGCGGCTATTTCTTACCAGAACCTGAGTAATAAAAGCAAGTGGAAATCAGGCGTGGTGGCACACGCTTGTAATCCCAGGACTTGGGAGGCAGAGACTGGAGGGTCGCAGGTTCAAGGACAGCCTCAGCTACTTAGTGAGGCCCTGTTTCAAAATAAAAGAAAATGAAATAGGAATGGGGGTTTAGCTCAGAGGTAGAATGGCCCTGGGTTCCATCCCCAGTAACACACACACACACACACACACACACACACACACACACACACACAGTGGTCCAGAGAACTCCAGGAGACATCAGATGGGGTTGCACAAGCCTCCACAGTGAGAAAGTTTCTCAGAGCATTAACAAGAATGCCTAGTGATTTTCATTTGCATGTAAAATTTGTAAACAAGGAAATATGCAGCCGGGCATGGTGGCTCAGGCCTGTAATCCCAGTCCTTGGGAGGCTGAGACCGGAGGATCACAGGTTCGCGGCCAGCCTCAGCTACTTAGTGAGGCCCTCCGCAACTTAGTGAGACCCTGTTTCAAAATAAAGAATAAAAAATAGGGCTGGGGGTGGAGCTCGGAGGTAGAATGCCCCTGGGTTCAACCCCTAGTACCACACACAAAAATAAATAAATCAAAGCAGGTGGGTTTGCTTTCCAGTTCTGTCCCTTACTACTTAACATGGTCCTGTCCCAGGCCCTCGCCTGTAAAATCAGGTACTTGAGAACTAAGGCTTCCAACGTGCTAAGCGCACAGCGGGCATCCCATCACGACAAGACTGATCAGCAGCAAGTGATCTTGCGCCAACTTCCATTTGTTTCATGGAGATGATGCACGTACGCTTCCAAATCTCCTCTGTTGGGGGCCATCTTAGCCCACGCAATGAGGTCACCATTTTGGACTGGCTCAGCTAGGTACACAGTACATGCTGAGTGGAAATTGTCCGCACGCAGACACGCTTCCTTGGACCGGATGGGACAGAAAGCTGGACTTTGATGACCTCCTATTCTCCCTGAAACGTTCACCTTGCCCCTCCCTAGACTTAACTCATGACTGACACACCCTAAACCTAGCTGAGACTGCCTTTTCCTAAAAAATTAGACTGTAACCCTAAACTTAACTCGTAGCCCCCTGGTTGTTTGCTTTGTTTAAACCCTTAGTAAAAAAGGACGCTGGCCACAGGAGGTCAGGAGAATTGCCTGGCTCCTCCTCGGCCAACCCCATTATTAAAAATAATAATTTTGGACCCAGAGTCATTCATGCGAGGGACTTCAGCCAGCAGCAAACGCAGCACCGGTCCATCACACTCCTCTATAGGGAAGAGCTTGCCATGTTTGGGGAAACGAACAGAAAGCACATGCCCCGTTCAGAAAGGGTTAACAGATCTTCCCCCCACTTGAATATCAGTGAATACAGAAACATCGTCGAGGCATATGGCTTAAGGCGAATAAAGATTTGTTGAAAATGGTTTTGAAGCTGAGCATGGTGGTGCACAGCCGTAATCCCAGTACTTGGGAGGCTGAGACAGGAGGGTCACAGGTTCAAGGCTAGCCTCAGCAACTTAGCAAGACCCGGTTTCAAAATAAAAAACCGAAAAGGCCTGGGGTGTAGCTCGGAGGTAGAATGCCCCTGGATTCAATCCCCAGTATCAGGAAAGAAAAAAGAAAGAAAGAGAAGAAAGAAAGAAGGAAAGAAAGAAAGAAAGAAAGAAAGAAGGAAGGAAGGAAGGAAGGAAGGAAGGAAGGAAGGAAGGAAGGAAGGAAGGAAGGAAGTTTTTTTTTCAGTACTGGGGATTGAACCCAGGGGCATTTTACCTCTGAGCTATACCCCCAGACCTATTTTTTATTTTTTTACTTTGAAACAGGGTCTCACTAAGTTGGGGAGGGCCTCACTAAATAGCTGAGGCTGGCCTCGAACCAGCAATCCTCCTGTCTCAGCCTCCCAAGTACTGGGATTACAAACGTGCACCTCTACGCCCGGCTAGAAAGACAGTTTTGAGTGTTGGCATTCCCAAATATTCACGGTACACTAGCCAGTCTACTCAGCCTATAGATGGGCTCCAGGTGGTCAGGACTCCTCTCTGACACTTAGTGGAGACCAGTGTGTGGGGCTCTCAGCCCCTCCATGGGCTCTGGACCTCAGGAAACAAATCCAGGTCTATCAAGTGCTGATTAACCTCATGCTTTTACTCCTGTTACAGTGATCTATTTCAAGCCATTGGAGGGGCTGATACTTTCTGCCACCAGGGACGATGCTAGTATTGATTCCTGGGTGCTAGCCCGAGCGCTAGTCATGCAGTGTTTTATTGGATTATCATTCAACCCAATGAACTAGAATATACTGATATCATCACTTTCCAAACCAGGAAGCTGAGGGCGGTTTGGTAAATGGCCCAGGTCTCCACAGATAGTATTATTAGCACATGGGTCTGGGCCTGGGTGGTCTGATCCAAAAATCCACATTGTGGAGTCCTGCTGGGGGAAGCAAGCGCGGCATGTGTAAGACGGGCAGCTGGGCATTGCCTCTCTGGTTTTTACAGCTTATACTTACAGGAAATCAAAAGTGATGATGTACTTGAATTGCATTATCTCTGCTGATTATATCGACTGCCCGGATGTAGGGTTAAAAGTGATTTCATGATGAAGTACTGGACATTCGACTCATTCGTCCTGCAACGTTACAGACCACACAGTAGTACCATGTGCATAGTAGGTACTCAACAAGTCTTGGCCACATTTTTTTTTTAAAAAAAGAGAAAATGACTGGGTTTTTTAGGCCCACATTCACAATTCTAATCGGAAATAGCAAAGACAGATCTCCTTTGTTTTCCTCCCATCGTTTTTATAAAAAGAAGTGTTCCATCAGCAAATGGAGGGCTTAGGAGTTTGGCTGTTTCTGATGCACATTTCTCAAAGCCTGGTGTGGAACTAGAAGATGAATACATGTTGTTATGATTGAAGATTAAGACTTTATATCAGAAAGAATCCCCGAGAGCTAGTTTTTATGTGACCCTGGTTAGTGCTGTAATAAGAACACGAGAATAAAAACATGGAGATCGTTTTCAATAATTTTGTCCAGTACACTGAGAGGTGAATAGTAAATTAGATCAAGAGTTGGTGGTAATTTCCCCCTGAAGGGTGGGTGTCGGAGCCAACTATGTTTCCTGATGGACTCTTTAAGCTTTCCTTTTTTTAATAGATAAAGTTGTATGCATTTATTGTGCGTATGATGTTTTGAATTATATGTACATTATAGAAGTGGTTAAATCAAGCTAACAAGTTCTCATTTTTATTGATCATTATTAGCATGGTTATCATTTTTCAAATGAGAACTCTTAGCATCTACTCTTTGCATTTTTCAAAAAAACGATATGTTTCATGAACTAGAGTCACCATGCTGCCCAATGGGTCGCTTAAACTTATTCCTTCTGTGGGACAGTAATTCTGTATCATTTAACCAATATCTTCCCAAACTTCTCTCCCTCCCACTGTCCCCGGCCTCTGGAAACTACTATTCCACTCTCGGATTCTGTGAGATCAAGTTTTTCATATTCCACACAGGAGTGAGACCATGAAGTATTTGTTTTTCTATGCCTGGCTTATTTCATTTAACATAACGTCCTCCGGGTTCATCCATGTCTCTTAGCCTTTCCAAACTTCAGGTTCTTTGCTGGTGAAATGAGGGTCAGGATGAGGAGTTAGACACACAACGTGCAGAGAAGTCTGGTGGTGACTAACAATGACCCAGGCGCACAGTGCCTGCCTGCCCCTCTCTCTCTCTCTCTCTCTTTCTGCTAACACTTCAGGCAAGACAGATTGTAGAATCCAACACTAGCAAAGCGGCTTCCTGGTTTTCCTTACCTTCCCAACAAATTGAGGTACAATCCTTCTGTTAAACAAACATGCCTCTAGAGCCCAGACCAAATTGCAGCTCTTAATAAAATAGGATGTAGGTAAGAGAGAAGATGAAAGTCTGTTTCTCCCCATGCCATTTATAAAATGTAGAGTTTATAACCTTTGAGTGTTTTCATGGAGCTCCAAGACTCTAGTCACCGTCTGCTTGATTACAACTCCTTCTGAAACCATCCTCTCTCCTCTGCTCCCACCCCCAACCCTGCCCCGATTTTATGGATTATTATAGTTAAGATATAAATGTCCCCTGAAAAAGCTCACATATTGATGTTCAGAGTTGATATAATTAAGTCATGAGGGTTGTAATCTCAGTGGACGAATCCATTGTAATGGATTTACTGGGTGGTAACCTAGGCAGATGGGGTGTGCCTGGAGGAGGTGGGTCACTGGGGGTGTCACCTTGGGACTGTGCCTGTGTCCTTGAATCCCTTGCTTGATTCCGACCTCCTTGATGTGAGAGCAGAGCCTTGGGGTGCTCATTCTCTGCTCCCCACAACCGTACCCTGAGCTCCATTGATGTAACCTGGCCTGACGTGGGCTAGACAACTGAAACTTCAGGACTGTGAACAAATAAATCTCTTTCCTCTGGGTTGTGTGGTCAGTTGTTTTGGGGGTTACAGCAGTAAGAGCAATGACTGAAACAGGGAAGTACAGTGTGCAGAAAGAGTATAGAGTCAGAGGGGATCTGGGGCGACTCTTTAATTCAAGGGCTTATGATACCTTTGTAAAAAAAAAAAAACCCTCTCTTTTGCTGATATGTCTTATACCAGCAGTGCTACCAGATTCCTATGATATGGATTAATCCATGTGGCCAAAAACATTCTCTACAATGTTATTAACCAAATATCCTTCCTGTCCGGGGGATGCTTCCTGTATTCCTAACTTCCATCTGCCCACCACTTGGATTCGGAGTTTCAAGAAAGAATACTGCGGCCCTGGCTCTCGCAGGGCAGCTCTGGTGCCAGGAGACAGACAGCTCATGTGAAAAGACCTTGAGAACCCAAAATCTACCAAACAATGCAGAGTTACGGGTGGTTTCTGTGCTCCGAGTCTCTCTCCCCAAACATAAGAGGGAAGCATCTTTCCCCCGATTGCTGATTATTTATTCCTGCAGGCAGGCCTGCTTAGAACAGTTCAAATGCCATGTGCTCTCACACAGAGAAAAGAGCCCGTTTTCTACTCTTCAGCTGTGCTTCTATTTTTAAAATAGAACCCTTCACCAATGTCTGCCTTAAATGTCTCCCTTAAAATGTTAGTTCCTTGTTAAACCAGCCCCAAGTCGTTAAATGATACAAATTAAGAGAGTCAGCCTGAAGAACAGGACATTCAGATATTTCCAGAATGTCAGTTATCTCAACTCAGAGGGAGCAACACTTTCCTCGTCTTTCTTTGAAAGTGTGAAGACAGCTGCTCCCTGCAAGGACGGCCGAGTACCACCGCCGCCGCTGCCTCTTCTGATGTTTAGTTGCAGGAAGAGGAGAGTCAGTCTTAGACTCTGCTCAGAAAAAACTCTTCTGATGCCATAATGCTCTGTGATATCGACTGTGGGGACCAAAGCCAGGTAGTAACACGAATCTCAAACCTGGCCGCACACCCCTGGGCGGCTTAGGAACAATAGGAATTAGCAGTTCGGAACCCAGGTCTCCTGGGTCAGAAGCCAGGAGGATGGGAAGGGAGATTAGAAATCTGGAGTTTATCAGCTCTCCTAACTCCCTCTTCTTAAAGAGAATTGGACAAGGAGCCTCTGCACAGAACATGAGGCCTGTGATCACCTTCAATTCTCCTCAACATAGCTGGGTGTGGTGGTACACACCTGTAATTCTGGTACTTGGGAGGCTGAGAGAGGAGAATCACAGGTTTGAGGCCAGCCTTAGCAAGTTGGTGAGACCCTCAGCAACTTAGTGGGACCCTGTTTTAAAAGAAAAAAAATAAGATAGGGCCAGGGGTGTACCCCAGAGTTCCACCTCCCAACCAAAAATAAATTAATTAATTAAGTAAGTAAGTAAGTAAATATTCTCATCAACAAGGCCATTATAGCTTGTCATGCAAGGTGAGTTCCCTGTCTAGCAAAGTTTTCAGTAGGGAAAGGTGTCTCCTCTGAGGAGGGAGAGGCTGGCTGCTGGAATTGGTGCCATGGATGGATGCACCAGGAACGAGCTGCAGGGGTCCTTCCCATCCCTCTCTCGTCTTGGGCATCCTCTTTCAGGGAGTACGTTCTCACAGGTAGAAATCAGGGGAGGAACTAATATAAGATGGTTGATAGGTAGTCCCCCTTATCACTGGTATCAGCTGATCCATGGTCCCCTGTGGTAGAAAAATACTAAATAGAAAATTTCAGAAGTAATGATTCATACGTTTTAAGTTGTGTGCCCTTCACAGTGGTGGGGCAAAGTCTTCCATTAGTCCACTCCTTCCTGCCTGGGATGTGACTCTCCTTTGTCCAATGTATCAAGCTGTATACGCTACCCTACATCTTGTGTTGGTCCACTCCTTCCTGCCTGGGATGTGAATCTCCTTTGTCCAGTTTATTCAAGTTGTATACACTACCCTACGTCTTGTGTTGGTCCACTCCATCCTGCCTGGGATGTGACTCTCCTTTGTCCAGTGTATCAAGCTGTATACGCTACCCTACGTCTTGTGTTGGTCCACTCTATTCTGCCTGGGATGTGAATCTCCTTTGTACAGAGTATCCCAGCTGTATACGCTACCCTACCTCTTGCGTTGGTCCACTCCATCCTGCCTGGGATGTGAATCTCCTTTGTCCAGTATATCAAGCTGTATACGCTACCCTACGTCTTGTGTTGGTCTACTCCATCCTTCCTGGGATGTGAATCTCCTTTGTCCAGAGTATCCAAGCTGTATACACTACCCTACGTCTTGTGTTGGTCCACTCCATCCTGCCTGGGATGTGAATCTCCTTTGTTCAGCGTATCCAACCTGTATACGCTACCCTACGTCTTGCGTTGGTCTACTCCATCCTGCCTGGGGTGTGAATCTCCTTTGCCAGCGTATCCAAGATGTATACACTACCCTACATCTTGTGTTGGTCCACTCCTTCCTGCCTGGGATGTGAATCTCCTTTGCCAGCGTATCTAAGCTGTATACGCTACCCTACCTGTTAGTCCCTTAGCAACCAGCTTGGTTATCAGAAAGACTGTTGTGGTATCACAGTGACTGTGTGATACTAGTTAATAATTATTAGTTATTTTAATTAGCTATTTTAGTGAATAATGGCCCCAAACACAAGTGTGGTGATGCAGAGGAAACATCATAGCACGTGCTGTGGATGGACAGGTTAACTTTGGTGCTATGTGGAAACGCTGTGGGACATATACAAGAAAAAATATAGCATGTATAGGTTTGGGTACTATCCACAGTGTCCAGCATTTACTGGGGGTCTTTGGACAGTTCCCCAGAGTTAAGAGGGGGACTACAATACTTACATCCCAAGCTCTTTCCTGAGCACTTGATAGGAATGAACTCATTCAATGCTAAGATACAACCAAACAGAATACCAGAATCCAAAGACTTCTTGAAATACGATGGTTCTCTTTGAGCTGTAAATACTCCTTGAACCTTGTCCTTTAATCAGCTTGGATCCTGCCCTCTGCTTCTCCCACCCTTAACCCACTTCCCTGGGCACCATGTGTAGGTTTAAGCAAAGCTGTTTCGGGTTGCCCTTTCCAGAAAGTTCCTCCTGAGATTTGCATATAAATGCAGGGAGTTTATTTGAAAGGCAATTCCTGGAAAGGCAGTGAAGGAAAGGAGAGCAAAGGAAGTGGATCCCGGATGCATTAGTGGGCAGGTGACTGCAGTGGCCACGGGGGCTTGATCTCCTGGGGTGCTGGGAGAGGGCGGAGACAGCTCAGAGGTGTGGGAAGCGGTGCGTTCACCCTCTAACCCCCTTCCCTCTTGGCTCCTGCAAACATGAAATCCCCTGTGTTTCCTGCCTCTTGGCTGGAGAGTCTGAAGCCATCAGTCAACGCCCTTCCCTCGGGAGTTAGCTAAAGCCGGAAGCAGGGGTGCTCTGGAGCTGGCAGCGCGGCTGGGAAGCTTGTAGGTGCCTCAAAAAGGCCCGGGTCCAGCTGGGCATGGTGAGCACGCCTGTAATCAGCACTTGGGAGGCTGAGACAGGAGAATCGCAGGTTCAAAGCCAGCATCAGCAGCTGAGCGAGACCTTCGGCAAATTTAGCAAGACTGTTTCAAAATGAAAAATACAAAGGGCTGGGAGGTGTAGCTCAGAGGTAGAATGCCCCGGGGCTCAATCCCCAGTGCCAAAGAGAGGGAGAGAGAAAGAGAAAGACAGAGAGACACCCGGTCACAGAATGCAAGGAAGAGAAGACAACCTGTGGTTTTAACATTTGTTTTTGTTTTTTTTTTTGCAGTACCGGGGATTGAACGCAGGGGCGTTCTACCTCCGCGCTACACCCCCGGCCCTATTTTTTATCCTTTATTTTGAAATCGGGTCTCACGAAGTTGCAGAGGGCCTCACTAAGGAGAGAGAAAGAGAGAGAGAGAGAGAGAGAGAGAGAGAGATAAAGAGAGAGAGCTGAGGCTGGCCGCGAACCCGGATCCTCCGGTCTCCGCCTCCCAAAGTACTGGGATTACAAGCGTGCGCCACCACATCAGGCTAACATTTGCTTTTTCAAATTGGTGTATTGTAATTGTACATGCCCGTGAGATTCACAGTGACATATGCAAATATACACATGACATTATATGGTCTGCTTCTGATTGTGTTAATTTTGGCTCCTTCTCCTCCTCCTTTTTCTTTTTTGGAGCTGGGGATTGAACCCAGGGGTATTCTCCCTCCAAGCTACAACCCCAGCCTTATTTTTATTTTTTATTTTTTGGTTTTGAAACAAGGTCTTGCTAACTTGCTGAGGGTCTCACTAAGTTGCTGATGCTGGTCTCAAACCTGCAATCCTCCTGTCTCAGCCTCCCAAGTAGTGGAATTACAGGCATGCAGCATCATACCAGGTAGTCTACTTCTGAGTTGCTCTGTTTTTGCATTTGTTGGTTCTGGTTTTAATGGGCTCGCTGCATACTTAGCAGACCAAGCCTCTCCTTGCAGCTCTGTGCTTCCCAAACCATTTTCCATTTTCCTAAGAAAATCCCCATAGCTGGTTTTGCTGAACAGCCCATTTCCCTGTTGGAAATTTGGTATTTGGTTTGTAAGCTCTTATGCATCCTTCAAAACCCAGCTCACTTGTACCCTCTGGGAAGAGGAGAAGGGGAGAGAAGCTGATATTTGTGGAGCGCTTACTTTTCCAGGCATCGTGTGCAGTACTTATTGTATTTTGTTTTATTATCTCAGTAATACTCCTAGGAAGAAATCAACCCCATTTTCCAGAAAATAAAACTGAGGTTAAAAAAAATCTAATAAGTGAAGAAATCAAGATCTGATTCCAGGTCTTTTGCACAAGTAAAGTCTACACACTTTCTCTTAGCTCATATCGTTCCCAGCATCCTTTGCAAGATATACTTTTGTGTGTTGTACTAGAGACTGAACTCGGGGGCATTCTACCGCTGAGCTATACCTCTAACCCTATTTTATTTTTAAATAGGGTCTCACTAAGTTGCTGAGGGTCTCACTAAGTTACGGAGGGTCTCACTAAGTCGCTCAGAGCCTCACTAAGTTGCTGAGAGTCTCACTAAGTTGTGGAGGGCCTCACTAAGTAGCTGAGGCTGTCCTCCAACCTGCAATCCTCCTGTCTCAGCCTCCCAAGTACTGGAATGACAAGTGTGAGCCACCATGCCCAGCTAACAATAAACTTATTTTGGGCACACATGGACTCAACCCAGGGCCATACTAAAAATTCTTACAGAAAATCAATTAGTTGGATGTTATTAACCATATTTTATAGTAACACAAAGGCTGGAAGGTCTTTTTCC